>MU222466.1:425772-450625 GCA_018584345.1 Thuja plicata | reverse complement strand
TTCCAATTCCACCTATTTAGGTGGAAGATGATATTCCCATTTTGGGGGCAAAATGAGAATTTCAGAATTCCAATTCCATTTTTTTCCAAGGACCCAAACATGGAATTTGGCATTATCCAGAATTAGACAATGCCAATTCCGGTCCAATTCCTGCTACCAAACGGGCCCTTAAGTAATGATACTTGATAGCAATATGCTTAGTCTTAGCATGCATGACATGATTCTTAGAAATGTTTATTGCACTAGTATTATCACAATAGATAATCACTAGTTCAATAATTTTCATATTCATACCTTCCAGTAACTATTAGATCCATGCAATGTTAGAATGGTTTCAGGTCCTTGTAAAACCTGTTGAACTCTTTTATTTTGTAAAGGTTTTGGGTCCTTGTAAAACCTTTTTTTACTTAATCAGAACTGTTGGATCCATGCAATGTTAGAGAAGTTTGTAGTAGAAACCACATATTCTACTTCTATAGTAGATTGTGAGATGCATCCTTGCTTCTTGGTTATCCATGTGACAAGTTTGTCACCCATGAAGAATGCTCCTCCAATTGTGCTCTTTCTGTCATCTAAGTTTCTAGCCCAATCAACATCTATATAGACTTGAAGCTCAAATTCTCATTCTCTTTTATACCATAAGCCATAGTCCTTGGTGTTCTTTAGATATCTCAAAATTCTTTTGACAACAGTCATGTGTGATTCTTTGGGATTAGCACAGAATATTGCAATTATTCCAACTGCATGTGCTAAATCTGGTCTAGTATGAACAACATACATTAGTTTTCCAATCATTGATCTGTATAAGGTTTGATTTACCTCATTTGACTTGTCTCCTTTGTCAACTTGCATCTATTTTCCATAGGTGTTCCAACTAGTTTGGAATCTTCCATCTTGAATATCTTATGTGCTTCCTTGATGTATGTGGATTATGTGATATATATGCCTGCATCCTATTGAAGAATCGGTAGACCAAGAAAGAATTTGATTTCTCAAAAATTGACATCTCAAACTCTTTTCTCATTTCATTAGCAAAGGATTTACATAACATATCATTACCCCCAAATATGATATCATCAACAAATATTTCAGCAATCAGAATATTATCATCAAAATCTTCTTTTAAGTACAGATTTCTATTTTCACTTGTTCTTACAAATCTAATGCTTATGAGATAGGAGTGAAGTCTTTCATACTAGGCTCTCAGTTCTTGTTCAATCCATACAAGGATTTGTGTAGTCTACAAACCATGTTTCTCTAGTTAAGATCAACAAACCCTTATGGTTGTTCAATGTATACCTCTTCCTCTAGTATTCCATTTAGGAATGCATATTTGACATCCATTTGGTATATCTTGAATCCTTTGAATGCAGAATAAGCAAGTAGAATTCTTACTCCATCTAGTCTAGCAATGGGTGAAAAGGTTTCTCCATAGCCAATACCTTCTTCTTATGCATACCCCTTGCATACTAATCTTGCTTTGTTCCTTGTGACTTCTCCATTCTCATTCAAATTATTTCTGAATATCCATTTGGTACCAATGAAATTCTTGTCATCTGGTCTAAGTAATAATGTCCATGTATTGTTCTTCTCAATCTATTCTATTTATTCATTCATAGCACTGACCCGTTCTTCATTCTCTAGTGTAGTATTAACAAATTTAGGCTCAAAATCACAAATTAAACATCTAGTGTTCAGTGACTTACTTATTTTTCTCATTCCAGCCTTCTTGTATCGTATGATCTGGTTCTGTGGATGGTGTCTTCTGACATACTTGGCAAGTACTTGTTCATCTCTTTGTTCATCATTCTAATCATCATCTTGACCTTCATTCTATTCTCCATCGCTTGGAACACCATTTTGAGGATTTTCCTGATTTTTGGTATTTGCAGCCTGATGCTCTAGTTCAATGTTCTGTTGCTTGGGAGCAATACATTATTGCTCAGGTAGGGTGTCAGGTTCTTCATTGTAAACAACCCTGTTGTATTCTTCTAGTTCTTTTCTACTTTCCTCGTTAGTTTTCTCTGCATATTCATCTATTCTGACATTTGCACTTCAATGATTTTGTTAGAGGACTTGTTAAGACATTTATAAGCTTTGCTCTTGGTGGAATACCCTAGAAAGATTCCTTCTTCACTTTTGGAGTCAAGCTTTCCATTTCTATCATCTTTCAAAATATAACACTGACTTCCAAAAATTCTGAAGTAACTTACATTGGGTGTGTATCCATACCATAGCTCATAGGGTGACTTTTTGGTGTCTTTCTTCAATTGAACTTTGTTCAATGTGTAGACAACAGTACTGATAGCTTCCCTCCAGAATGTTTGAGTGATTCTTTTCACAATCATCAGTGTTCTTGCACAATCAACAATGGATCTGTTTCTCCTTTTAGCACTCCCATTTTGTTGTGGTGTTCTTGGTGCAAAAACCTATCTTTTAATTCCATTCTCATTGCAAAAGTTAGTGAATTCATCAAAAACAAATTCTCCTCCTCTATCTTATCTTAAGAATTTTAGTTCCTTACCACTTCTCTTTTCTACAATAGCTTTATACCATTTAAACATCTTGAATGCTTCTAATTTTTCTTTTAAGAACATAACTGTCATCAGTCTAGAATAATCATCTACAAAGAGAGTGAAATATCTATCACCATAGTAACTCTTTGTTCTCATGGGTCCACATAGATTAGTATGGACTAATTATAGAATAGCATTAGATGTATGGGTTTCTCTCTTGAAACTAGAGTTTTTCATTTTACCTTTTTGACAATTCTTACACATGATATGCTCAAGCTTTGACATGCTCGGTAAGCCTCTTACTTTCCTTTTATTGATTATCTTAATCATGTTGTCAAAATTCACATGACACAATATTTTATGCCACAACCATATTTCTTTGTTTATAGCCATTAAACAAGTGGTGTTAATATCATCAAGATAGAATAGGTTACCTTTTGTATGTTCACCCGTTCTGATCAACCTTCCTGATTCATTAAAGATCTTGGCCTTTCTGTTCTCAAATAAAACTCAGTGACTTGTGTTATTCAGATGTGAAACACTCAATATATTATAGTTAAGTCCTTTTACCCAGTATGAATTTTCACATCTAATCAGATTGTTTAACATTATGGTTCCTTTACCTTCAACTGGACAAGGTGAGTCATTACCCATTCTTACTGATCCACCATTGTAATACTCAAAATTTCAAAATTTTCTTTATCACCAGTCATGTGGTGAGTGCATCCACTATCTATAATCAAGACATCATTCTTACAAACCTTAGATATGAGTGCAGTCTCTACATACCTTTCTTCTTCATCTGAATCATCCTTCATAGCCACAAATACCATCTCAATGTCTTCATCAGATTTGGTGTCAATATCTCGATCTTTGTTCTTTAGAAGGTAACAAGCTCTCTTCCCTTTGTCCTTGTAGTCTCGGGTATCTCTTCTGTCATATTGTTGGTTGCTTTGGTAATCTTTGTTATCTCCTCCATCAAACTTCTTTTCATATGTTATGTCATTACTTCTGTCATATTTTCTTTTGTTAGGAAATCTAGCAGCAAAGTGTCCAATCTCTTTAAAATTAAAACAAACCAATGGTAATTTACCTTTGCCTCTCTGCAATGTTCTAGCCATTAATGCCTCAATCTCATAAATTCCTTGGTCATCACTATAACTCTCACTATCATTCCTCATAGTGTGTTTATGACTTGACTTACTTATTTTCAAAGAAGATTTGAATGCAGACTCAATAGATGGTAAGAAACTGTTGTCAAATTTATTCATCTCAAATTAAATAAGTCTACCAACCAAACTATCTAGAGTGACATTGTTATTTTCTAGTGCTCTCATTTATTGCATAGAAGATACTCTAATAGCATAAATAGGTAGTAAGGTTCTTAGGATTTTACTTACCATTGTTTCTTCTTCAAGTATACCTCCAACTCCTCAGATAGCATTGACTACCTCTTTGATTCTACAGTTGTACTGAGTGATATTTTCTCCTTCTCTCATTCTTAGTTCATCAAATTTTCCTCTTAGGTTTTCTTCCTTTGCTCTTAGTACATTTTCATCTCCTCCATGTACTAGCTTCAATTTTTCCCACATTTGCTTTGCAGAGGTGCAAGTTTTGACATCTTCAAATTCAGCATCGGAGAGTGAAGAAGCAAGTTATATCATCATAGAATTGTGCTCATGATTTTCTCTTAATTGATCAAGTGTGCGAGGTCTTGTAGGAAACACATATTCAGTATCCAAGTATTGAGTAACATCATTTCCAATACCTGATAGGTGTATTATTATCCTTCTTTGCCATGATGAAAAGTTGTCCTTGTTCAACTTAGGCACATCTTGTTTTCTCATCTTGTGATCTTTTTCTTAGGTCTTGGAACCTTCCTTCTAAGCACACAAGCTCTGATACCAAATGTTAGAATAACTGAGAGGGGGGGTGAATCAGTGACCTCAAAAATTGGTCCAAAAATTTATACCACAATTGTAAATCTCTAGTTATCTTCAGTCCTTCAAGATGTATGCCTTTAAATAATCATAACAATTAACTACTACTCGGAGTTCACTGTTTGTCCCTTTTCTTAATATTTACCGAATAACAGTTTATCTTTTTCTAGCTTTTATCGAAATGCAGTAAATAACTTAATTCTTACCTATCAATCCAGATTAGTTATGTGTAAATAAAAACACTAAAGTAATGAATCATAAACACATTGGCACATGGATTTTTAACATGGAAACCCTATCAAGTGAAAAACCACATGGTGAAGAGCCAACCCTGTTAAAGGTTACAAACACGCTGTTAAGTGCGACCTTGTTAGAGGATTTATCACTAACAGTTAATCACTTGATATCTTGAATTTCACTATGCTATCTTCATGAATTAACCTTTTGATACTCCTTGGGATGTATCTCAATGTATAAAGGATTGTTAGATCCTGCTCGGTTAAGAGACTTTCTGAATCAATGGTTAAAATGAAACAATATATGATCTGTTCATATAAACAACTTAATCTTGTAGATGTTTAGATCTATTGTAAGCTCATAATACGTTTCTGATCAATGTTTCTATTCAATACCTTTTCTCCACTTCTTTATTTTTGATGATGTTGTTCTTCTTTGTTGCTCGATGTCCACAAAAATCTTTATCTTGATTGATCAGGACTGTATGAATTCTTCCTTCACCAATATTATTTTCAACATCCTCTTCTCTATTCACCCCTAATTCATAATGAATTATCTTGTCTCTTTATAGACATTATTTCACCATTTCTAATCCCTTGACTTTCTTGTTCTTGGCATGATCCGCAATTCTCACCTTCCTTTGTTTAAATATTTACTTCAATTTTATCTCGTAGATTTCTCTTAGATAACTGGAATAAAACATCTTTAAAACTCTCTCTTATCTCTGGCTTTTAACTTGTTGATGAAAGGAATATTAAAAACCAGTTAACTCCATATTTAGCTCTTTCTAGCTAAGTCTTTTTTCATTTATGAACTT
This sequence comes from Thuja plicata, assembly GCA_018584345.1. Lineage (NCBI taxonomy): Eukaryota > Viridiplantae > Streptophyta > Pinopsida > Cupressales > Cupressaceae > Thuja > Thuja plicata. The sequence continues at coordinate 445,115 of MU222466.1, read as the reverse complement.
TAGTTTTTTTCAGTCAACACTTCAGTTCTCCTCAGGCATCTTTGTCGGGGTTGTCTATCCATCAGGCAACACTATGAAGTTCTACTTGGGTTTCTTTGATTCTGCTCATCGGTAATTTTTTCTTGGGTTTCATGCTCGGGTATCACTGTGACTTTCCTCTTGGGGTTCTCTATCCATCGGGGTGCACTTTCCGTCAATGTTTGTTGTCACTTAGTGCATACTGAACTTTTATGCATTACTGAAAGCATAACCTTTATCTCTCTGGTTCTTTGAAGTCTTTGACACTTTTTATATAACCAATTGGATTATCAAGTTGACATGAATGAAAATACAATACATTAACTTATTTAATGTCTTGAATTAACTTTCTGTCGCTTGGTGATCATCAACTTAACATCTTCAAACATTCAATCAGTTATGGTTCATCAATGTATATGTATATGTATGTGTATATGTATATGTATATGTATATGAATATGAATATGGATATGCATATGTATATGTATATGTATATGTACATGTACATGTACATGTATATGTATATGTATATGTATATTCTACTCAAGCTTCCTCTCAATCAAAAACTTAATACAAAAATCCCTCTACCAATAGCTAGGAGCAAAGGTTATCAAAATTTGGTACCAAGTGAAAGGAAGAAAGAGGAAAATAAAATGCTTCATGTGCCAATATAACAAGGAGAGTAATGTACAAACTTTAATCTTTTCAACTACAAAAATAAGAAGCACGTATGAACATGTTCAAATATGTAATAGAAAAGCTCCATATTCTAATGCAGCCCAATGTACTATTTGATAAACTAAAGGAATATAATACACTTGTAGAATTTGAAGCTATTATAGGAGTTCAAAAATGTGTAAATCTAAAGTAAACATAACACCATAATAGTACCTTCAAATGAAACATAGAAACTGAAATTCCAAGTACTAAATAAATAAATGAAATATGAATTAGAAAATCATTAGCAAACGTATATGTAGTGTCCAAAGTGTTGGTTCTCTAAAAAGAGTAAGCCAAAAATTATAATCAATAATTCTATGAAAAGGATATATTTCAATTATTGAAACATAATTAGATTCTAGACCAACTAACAAGGATTATAAATCCTTCTACACTTTAGGTTCTGCAAGACCTAGGTGGGTACACCTTCAAATGCTCATGCACAACAATTTACTAATATGATTGCATTTGAGAAAAATAGACAACCTCCTTAATGCCCAACATACACCAGAGAAATTAATACAAATTATCCCAATATCTACTAAGATTACTAAGTAATATGGAGCTTGAGAAAAGTATATATAACAATTTAAACCAATACAAAAGATAAATGATATTTTCATATTTTGATTCTAATAGTTGGTCATAAACAAAATAACTAGACCTATTCACACAGAGATTAGTGCCTTAATCCATTGGGAAAAACTCAAGATATAATTATGAACAAACTTATGATAACCTTGACCTAGGAAATTATCACTTTGTAACAATTCCTATTGACAACTTTCTTGCAAACACTTCTTACAATATCCTATTGCAAATCTATATGAATCTGCAAAACATTTTGAACAATTATTTGATTACTAGTATCAAAGTAACAAAATATTTGCATACGCCTTCAAAAGTGTAGTGAATGAAGTAAATGCTTGACTCAAATCATTCATAATTCATACAATTCAACAAAAGGAGAGATATTTAAGGAAAATTGTTTATACTCTATTCAAATATTATTATCAAGAAATTCAGAGTACATATCAAAAATTTCCAATGGCACAACACTTTTCATTGTCTATATCAAGATCTTTACATTTTATCTCAAACCCAAATTCTATCAGACTTGACCTCTAAGAACAAAAAGCTAAAACTTATGAATCCTAGCAATCTTCATTACCACATTGATTTTCCCTTTTATAGAACACTAGGGAGAAACAAGCTTCAAGCTTCTAGAATGACACATCAATACTAAAACACAAAAACTGGTTACAAAACCCGAGAAAGTAAAAATCCTCTGAGACCAAAATGATTGATTCATATTACTAAGAAAATATCATTTGGTCTCCTTCACTTTTAATTATGGCAGAAACAATCATTTTTCAAATACCTATTCAGTACTTTTATTGCCAGTTATCATATTCTAAATCTGATGGTCATTTGAATTTAATAGCCTCATCTGCAATTTTCTTATAGGACAAATATTTGACAACCACTTGATATGTTTCTTTTTCAAAATAATCCAAAAAGGAACAACAGGTTAGCAAATTGTCGATGCTTGCAGTTAATGTGTCATGGTCACCATCTTCACATATAATATCAACCTTGGCCTTTAAGATATTTGCAGTCTGGCCAAGCCAATCCTATAGTTTCTTAATATTACCCTGATCATAAATTATGTTTGGCAACATATCTTTTTCCAATTCCTTGAATCCCTTAAATAAAATCTTTATTTTCTTTTCCAAAGTGTCAGGAAAAGCATGGAGCTCCTGCATTGAAATTACCAATTCATAAGCATGTTTGATCAAAGGGGTAGCATTATTATCATACTGAGATTCAAGGCGTATATCCCTCAATGTTTAGGCTCATCTTACCAATTTATTAAAGATTGGGTCTAAGATACCTTTGTCCTTGGTGAGGACCTCTAATTCTTCACTTAGAATAGAGTACAAGTGATGTACATTTTTCATTTTTCTCACCATTTTCTTACTAATATGTGTCAATACTTTATTGACTACATCCTATACTCTTTTCTTGGATTCTCCCTTCTCATTATCCATTTCTCCTTCTAATTCATGTATTTTTTCCATAAATTGTTCTCTTGAAGGCTCAGTAGAGCATGTATGATCATCATGTGTTGATGTTTCAGGAGATGTTGGATAATCCACAATGGTCAAAAATGGGATACTTCTGTTAGAGTAATAAAGTGATTCCACTTATTAATGAAATCATATTGATTTAATTATTAAGTCACTTATTATCTCTCTTTTACTTAAGATAAACTTTAGACATTTAATAATTAATTCTTTTATTAATTATTATTATGCAACCTAGATATTTCCCCTTTAGGGTTTCCCTTTTAGGGTTTTGGTATGCTTTTATAAGGATTCCCTCTTTGTAAATTATTCAATTCGATGGTTATTAATTAATTGAGGATGTTATTGCATTAAGAGTTTTTCTACATTGTTTGCACAATATGTTTCCTCTTCCATCAATTTGTGATTTTTGGCCTCCATAGCTTTTTTGCTTCTCTTTCTGTGACAGGTTTGCATGCAGGTGATTCTTGGGAGCTATGGGTTGATAGTTTTTCAACAACTCCAATATGGTATCAGAGCTCCAGATCTTCATGCCCCTGTTCTCTTCATGAGAGATTTGGTCTTGTTCTTTAATCTATTTTTTTTGAGAGGTTTTTGTCTCAAATTTTAGTGGTTTTGGGGAGGATCTTTTTTTTAGAGTAGTTTGAGCAAAAATTGACATCTGGGTTGTGTCCGGAATACCCTCGAAACCCCTATTTTCATATAAGGCACATCTTATTTGGACACAATTGAAATCTAGGCCCTCTTTTTTTCTTGCATGACCTTGGCACATTTTGAGGTAAAAATCCACCTCAGTTTCCATGCCACTGAAGTCAGCAACCATAGGCCCCAATATTTTTAAAATTTTTCAAAAAAAAAAAAAATCTTTTTTTTGTATTTTTTTTATATATAAAAAAGCATGTGTTTTTTTATGTTTTTTTCTTAAAAAAAAAACATAATATTTTTTTATTAAAAAAATAATATTTTTTTCTGCCATTTTGGTGGGAAATTTGGAGGCAGAATTTTTTTTGGGGGAATTGCCAGTTTAGCAGGGCTCCGCCAATTTTGGCTGAGGTTTCATGAGGTTCACTTCTGTTTTGACCTCCCAGTGGTTTTTTGCTCATATCTGGAGCAAACGGAGGCTGATTTTTGACTTCCTTATATCGCCGAAAAGCTCTTTCCAAGACGGACATCTTTATGGAGGATAGGTTTTTTGAATTTTCTATCTTATAGGTTTTTTCACCTGTCAAACTCAGCAATCTTTTTTGCACTCTGGGAACCATATCTTGCTCTTCTAGACTCCATTTTTCGACTTCCGCATGGCATCAGAAAGATGGTTTTGTCCTCTTTCTTCTTCTATGGGTCTCACACCCAAATTCTGCTCCAAGTATCTATGTATTCAATTTTTTGATTTACGGCATCCCGGTAGATATCTTGGATGTTTTAGGTCCTAGGATCATTTCCTTCTGTGAATATTGTATACACCTTTTTCTGTAGCTTTCTTTTGTAAAAACACTAAAATAAAGTTCCTACAGTTGCATATATGAGATCTTGTACACCTTGTGCTTGTTTGTACTTGCACTCAGTTATAAAGTGCCATGGGGGGGTTATGATGTTTTGCCTTTTGTGCTCATCCACCTTTGTCAAGTGAGTGTCCCTTCCATGACATTAGCCTCATGATGTGTGTCTAGAAGATCATTTCTTCTACTTTGACACCGCCCTTTATCCTGTGCTTGTACCTTCTTCTGCACTATTAGTATTCCTGATTCTTCTTCTTGCAATTATTTTTGGCATTGCATTTCAGTGTTCCTATTAGGACTGTCCATGTTCAATATTATGGGGGGTATCTCCTGTTGGTTCTAATGCTTCCTTGGTTTGATGGAGTGATCTATGTATTCAGTATTTTTTCCTATGTATTAGGTGGATGCAGTGGTTGGTACCTATGCATTTCGGTGAGATGGATCATTTACCATATGGATACTCTTCTTTCATTCTTTTTTTGGAGGCATTCTTCCATCTTTGATTGATCAGCTCTTCAGGCTTTGCTTAAATTCTTCTCTACCTGATCATGTTCTATTACAGTGGAGGTTCCAGTAGTTATTTTTTGATAGTGTTTGCAGCTTCATGCTTCAGAGGTGTTTTACATGTTCTTTCTTTGTTCCTATTTTCTGTGACTTTCTCTAGTTTGGAGGCTTCTTCAGTCCTTCTCCAGGCTTCATCTCTTTTTAGAGTAGGGTTTTCCCCATGTGGTTTTCTCTATTTCTCCTTTTTACAGAGATTTTTGTACTTGTGTACCTCATCAGGCCTTGTTGTCGATACCCATTTTTCTGCTTTCAGTAGCTGTTTCTAGGTTTTAGCTTCTCCCTAAGTTTATCTTAAGGGGGGTGTTAGAGTAATAAAGTGATACCACTTATTAATTAAATCACATTGATTTAATTATTAAGTCACTTATTATCTCTCTTTTACTTAAGCTAAACTTTAGGCATTTAATAATTAATTCTTTTATTAATTATTATTATGCAACCTAGATATTTCCCCTTTAGGGTTTCCCTTTTAGGGTTTCGGTATCCTTTTATAAGGATTCCCTCTTTGTAAATTATTCAATTCGATGGTTATTAATTAATTAAGGATGTTATTGCATTAAGATGTTTTCTACATTGTTTGTGCAATATGTTTCCTCTTCCATCAATCTATGATTTTTGGCCTCCATAGCTTTTTTTCTTCTCTTTCTAGGATAGGTTTGCATGCAGGTGATTCTTGGGAGCTGTGGGTTGATAGTTTTTCATCAACTCCAATAACTTCTTGAAGTCAAGGGTATGGGGGATGAAACAGAAGAAGGTTGTAGTATGGATTTATATGATCCAACTGGCTAGGAGACTCTCTCATATTTCATTAACTTCTTTTCTTGGATTTTATAAGCCTCTGCCAACTCTTCATAGTGAAATCTATAATTTTCCTTCTCTTCTTCTTCCTTTTATTCTATTGCCTTATTGAATTCAGTAGCACTAAGAATAAGGTTAGCTTCTTCTTTAGCAGAGGTATCTATTACCCTTTTCATTACAAGTCCTCTGAAACTAGAGGTTGAATTAATATCCTTACTCCTTTCTTCTCCCTAAGACAGTGACCAGATAGCTAAGGAAGCATGATCTTTGCTAAAGACTATCCCTCTTAATGGCTTCTTGGCCTCATCCTCTAATTGGTACATGGGAGCCTTTTCTTTTCTAATGGGATGGAAGGAAAAAGCATCAGCAATATCCCATTCTGGTAATATTAAAACCCCTTCTTCTTCGATCATCTTTCTCCCTTCAGCAGGAGTGATGTTTTGGATTTGTTGGTTGATTACATTTTTTACCTCCTCTTCAATTATACATTTGTCCTTATTAGGCTCTATATCTTGTTTCTCTTCAACTCTCTTCTTGAATTCCTCCAATTTGGTACCCCAAACAAATTGTATAAAAGGTCCCTCTTTTACAAAAGCACCATCTGATAAGTACTTATCACCGGTAACTCTACTCACTTTATCTACCACTCACCTTGTACTTCATCAACACTAATATTCCATTCTAAGGGGGGTGGAAAAGTAAGCATACTTGATTGGACCTCTTCCTCTGTGATAATCATAGTCCCCTATTCATGCATTTCAATTAGTTTGTCACCAACCATCTTTTACTGAGAATCTAAAGATACAACCTGTGAAGATGATACTGGGGAACTAGAAGATAAATCCTTATCAGAAGAATAATCTATGTCAATAACTAGTACATGATTTATCTTCTTTGATGATGAGGGAGAAGTAAAAACATTTTTCATTTTCCTTTTCCCTTTCACATCCTACTCAGCTATTTCAGATACTTCATCGTCAACTTCTTCATCAATTAAAGGATAGGTAATGTGAGAATCACTACCTTGTGGAGAAGTATCATGCTGACTTTTGTTTCTCATATTTATTTCTTCTTCCAAGTGTTTTCTTTTTATCTGGGAAAAATCATATACAAAAATCCTTCTTAGAGAATATTACTTTGTGATGGTTTATTTGGCGCACTAGCTTGTACATAAATCCTTCTTTAATCTGAATCTTTGATCTCTCAATAGAGACAATATTTTTTGGATCTACTTCTCCTAAAAATAAATTTTCTTCACTCACAATTAAGATATCCTTTTGACATATCAGGCGCCTTTTAAGTTCTTTTACTCTATCACTCTTTTGGTACAACACCTGCATGATTTCTTGGAAATGATCAGAGAGAGATTTTTCTTTATTACTAAAGGGCTTAAAATCCTTCAAAGGATCATAAGTTGGTTCTTCTTCTTGGATAAAATCCAATAATTTATTATATGTCAGCCATTTCTCTTTCTTCAATTCTTGATCACAAAGAACAAACTCATTTCTAATAATATCTTCTGGGTAATGGAATTGATGTTATCTCTTTCTTCTACCCACTCTGTTACAAAATCTATTGAAAAAATCCCCAGGATCAGCTATCATTTTCACATTGAGGCCCATGTGATAAGGCTCAATAATTTCAGCAAAGTGTTTCCAACCACCTTTGGTAATGAAATAATAATGTACGACTATGAAATCTGGGGAAATAGTCCCCTTTCCTCTTCCACCCAATTCTTCCTCTTGGATACAACCTATTTTCCATAAAAAACTCAGTTATTCCAACTCTAAGAGTAACTTGATGTGATAGCACATGAGGATTCCACTGAAACCATACAATATGATCATTGTGGTTGCAGGGTAAGGATATATTTCACCCTAATTATACATAACCTTTAAACTAGGATCCATCTCTAAAGGTCTAATTGTTTCATGCAACATTTTTGGAATCCTAGGTGGATTCACTTGTAACTTTGTTCTCAATCCAAATGCAAAACAATTTTCAAACCTTAAAAAACTAGCCTCCTTCCTATCCTATGACATATTTGTGCTTCATAGTTGCACTGGAAATTGAACACCATCCTTTTCTTTACCTAAAGGCATGTTTTTCTCAAATAAAGTGACATGCTTTGCTAAGAACATGTGCATTAGCATAGAGTACCAAAATAAAAGAGTATCTAGTTTTATGTTCTTGATTCCCAACAAACCTTCATGTATTTTATCTGCAATGTAAGGAGAAAAATCATAGATCACATAAAAGTGGGGCTGCCTAATATGAATGGTCATGCATAGATATTCAACTGGAATCACCTCTGAGGGATGTAAACCAAGAGCCTGACATAAGGAGTAAAAAACTGCAAGGATATTTAGATTGAAAACTTTTTTCTTGAAAGTTTGTTTAGTGCTAGGGCCAAAAAAATACTTATCCTTTCCTACAATAGCCAAATGTGTAGGCATTAACACACTTCTAATATATCTTTCCTGGGTTGTGTACTGGAGATCAATGGGCTCCAAACTTGGGGATGGCTCATATATATCAAATAATTCTTGTAGTTCTTCCTTGCAAACCCTAAGGATTTCATCACCATCATTATCCTTAATTACTCTTAAAATAGGTTCATACCTATCTACAATGGCTACTAACAAATCTACATCCATGAACACTCCTAGAATTACCAATTTTCCCAAGTCATACTACCATGCATTACAAGAAGGAGATTGTAATTTTCTCTGAGAAAAACATAACATAAAAAGGTTCAAACCCATCTCTGGAATAATAGCATCAGTCAGAATCTGAGCCTTATCAAACAATACATCTGCAATGTTTCTACCCTTGGGAATATTCTTATCCTCACCCCAATCATTAGTGGATTCAGGAAATAAATCTAATAAATCATCACAAGGTTTTCATTCTGCATAATTCATTTTCCCCAAATGTTTTCTTAATGCGTCATGACTATCATGAGTTAAATTTTTTTGGATTACTATCAAATTTTACCTCTGAACATCTTCACACTAATTCATAAACTCAAATAGGTTCAAAAAAGAATGCCTTCACATAGAATAACCCAAAAAAAAAAGAGGTAAAACACAAGATGAAGATTCAACAACTTACTAGTTAGAAACATGTGACCTTCTGCAACAAATTCCTCCAAGAATCCAAAAAATGGTTTCACAATCTCTGCAACTCTTTACAAAACTTGATCGCCTTAATGTAACTCATGAATCAAAACACCTTATGAGAAATTATTCAAAACCACTGGCACATTTCAATATATCTCCCATTCATATCAGCTTACATCAAATTGCAAAATAAAGTCGAACACAAAAAACTTTGTTTAAATCTCAACCGTAGATCAATCTTTAAAAATAGCACAGTGAATGGTGAGATCTAGTCAACCATCCTTGAATCCATTTAGCCTACAAATGGCACTGAAAATTTCATCAATGGCCCACCTTTGAACTTGTCACCTCAAAAATCCATGTGTCAACATCATGCCACCACACAATGCATAAAACCGCTACAACTTTTAATCATGTGGTGGTGAGATCGTCTTTATCTTATCAATTTTTAACTCTCATGACCCCACATTACTTACTATGGTTCAATTATCTTTTGAGCACCTTTTGAAAGTTAATTAAAAGATCTTCTTTGAAATGCACACATGCTAAAAGATATATCTTTAAGTAAATAGGTCTTTAACAATCTAACTGTCACTCATTGCCATAGATCTTTGCTAGAAATCAACAACCAATTGAGAAATATTGTGTGTCTTTTTCTTTTTCTTACTTTCCTTCCTTTAAGACCCACGAACTGAAGAAAAGTGTCACAATTTTTCTACCATGTGATAAATAAAACAAGTTACAGACTGTGATCACACAATGGCACAAAATCATTGGTTTACTTACAATTTAGTTGACAAATGAATAACACTTGTTGTTTGTATTAGTTAGGGTCATCCTATCATCTGGGGACATATGGAAATTCAATTAATCACTTCATGGGACTCACTCAGAAATATGAATTAGGCCAAATAATAATAAAGATAACCTTGTGGGCTTTTGAAAAGAACAAAGAATCAAAGGATAATAAAAGGCCCTTCCAACGATGACATAACCCATTACTTTAGTGGATAAAGTAGCACAAAAACAAAAGACACCCATGGTTTGTAAAATAAAATAGGGTAAGCTTGAAAAAACCCTAGTATCTTAGCATAGTACCATCATTGGCTCCTATTGGGGACGCTTATTTATGCAGAAAAATAAGGCGAGAACTTAGAATCTCCTAGAAGAGTAGACCAACTAGAAAAGAAAAACCTAACTGACACAAAACCAAAACACACAGACAAAAAACATAGAGAATATATACAGAAACCCTAACTACTTCTCATGGAAAATGCTACTTTAGGAAAAGTAGTGTTTCAAGAATTGTCCATCAATAGGCAATTCCAAAATATATCCAGTTGGATCCTTGAGAAAATAAGAGTTATCTCTCCATTTTTCATGAATGACATATGGGCCTAGCCAAATTGGGTCAAATTTACCATGTTTTACTTTGTCTTCCAACTTAGCGTTCCACATTAGTACAGAGTCTCCAATGGTTAATTGCCTTGCAAATGATTTCTTTTCATACAAGTTCTTTACTTGTAATTGGAGTTTTGCATTTCTTGCAGAAGTCTCTCTCCTTGTTTCATCCAATTCAGTTAGGTCACTGATCCTCAACTACATATCATTATCAATGTCATCATCATACATTTGTACAAACTTTTAAATTTTCATTAAATTATTTTGAGGCAACCTAGCCTTAATACCATATACCAAATCAAATGGTACACATCCTATTGGTTTTTAACTAGTAACCCTATCTATCCAGATAGCCAACATTAATTTTGAGTCCCAAGCCTTCTTATGTTTATCCAAAACTCTTTTTATAATCTTGAGTGGACTCTTATTGTTGGATACATCTTGACCATTTCCCTATGGGTGATAAGGTGAAGAATAAGATGTCTAGTTTCCATAATTTGTGCCAACATTTGTGTATTCTTCATATCTAAAACACATGGCATTATCTAAAACAATTCTCCTGGGTCATCCAAATCTTATGACAATGTTATTTAGCAAAAATTTAATGACTACTTTACTGGTTGCTATTTTAGTGGGGATTGCTTCTACCCACTTAGTAAATTAGTCTGTAGCCACAATTATCCATGAATTCTCTCCACTAGATTTATTTTTTATTTCCCCTATGAAATCAATACCCCATTGTTGAAAAGGGTATTTTACTTTTACTAGTTTCAAAGACACATTTCTATAAAATTTTAACTTTCCAGAGAAACGTTAACAGGAATCACATTTCTTGACAAGTTGATTCACATCCCTAAAAATAGTAGACCACCAAAATCTTTCTCTTAGGACTTTATGTGTAGTAGTATTTTCCATATAATGGCCACCACACACACCATTATACATTTCTTGCAAGATTTTGTTAGCTTGTTCCTGGTCTACACATTTTAATAGTACTCCTTTAGGATGTCTCCACCATAACTCATCTCTGATTAGAGAAAAATAAATCTCTTGTAAATTTAGAGTTCTCTTTTTACTCTCATCCATTCTTGGAGGACAATTCATCCTTTGCAAATAATAAATAACATCTTTGTACCAATCACAATGGTTGAGGGAGCATATAAAATCTCTGTTTTCTTCCTCTAAGGTATTAATGTGATTAGCATCTAAGTTTGTATTAGCCATCAGTTTGCTAATCCTTTCCCTCTAACCATTTTTGTGATCTGCATATCAATGTTGAATTCTTGAATTCAATTTATTCATCTGCATCTCTTTCCCGATACCTCTTGTTGAGTAAAGATTTCTTTCACTACAGCTGTCGGAACATAGGCTATCACTATTGCACCCACAAAATAACATCTACAATATTTAACAACTTTTGCCAGTGCATATGCTTTCTTTTCACTAATATCATATTTGAGGTCTGCATCTTGTAGTGACTTACTGAAGAAAATAATAGGTTGTTGAAACCCTTCTTCATTTTTCTGTAGTAAGAAAACAACAATTGTGTGGCAAGATGCAAAAAGAAAAATATTCATAAGCTTAGAATAATCTAGAATTCTAAGCACATGGCATCCTTGATTGCTTTATTTATTTATTGGAAAGCCTGGGTAGCTTCTCCTTTCCATTCCACCTTGGAATTTTTATATAACATCTTGGAAATAGGTCTACTCTTCTTAGCAAAGTTTGTAAAAAAATTCCTTAAACATTTTACCTTGCCAAAGAAAGATTGTATGCCCTTTACATTCTTAGGGATAGGGATTTTATCAGAAGTATCAACTCTTTCTAGATCAGTTCTAACTCCCTCCTTTGAAACAATATGTCCTAATAAATTAGCCTTAGTTACTCTAAATTTACACTTTCTAGGAATCAAGGAAATCCCATACTCTAATTCTCTTTTAAAAATCTTTTCAAGGTGCTCACAATAGTGCTCCTCTTTCTTAGAATAAGTTATTAGATCATCTTGATAGAAGTCCAAAAAAATTTGTAAAAAAATCTTAAAATGAAACATCCATTGCTCTCTGAAATGTTGCCCCAACATTTATGAGACTCAAAGGCATTCTGATATAGACGTATGTTCCCCAAGGTGTAGTAAATGTCATTTTAAATTGTTCTGACTCTTTTACCATTATCTGATTGTATCCAAAAAACCCATCTATCATAGACATTAATTCACAGCCAGTAACTCTCTGCAACATATTCTCCTTATTCATGAGAGCATAGTTATCTTTTAGTGAAGAAACATTCAAATTCCTAAAATCAACACATAGCCTAATGTCTCAATTCTTGTTCCAAAAAGACACTAAATCTGAAACCCAGGAGGAATTCCTGATAGGCTTTATTATATCCGTATCCCTTAACTTTATTAACTCATGTTCCATCTTAGGTTTCAATGTGGGATTTATAGGTCTTTGATTATTTTTAAAATTCTTAGCCTCTTCTTTTAAATGAATCTCATGCTATAATAAATCCTCCCTATATGCTTTGAGGTCATCATAAGTCCATGCAAAAACATTCTTATACTTTCTCAACATATTAATCAGATTTCTTTTCACATGGGGAGACATTTTTTTTCCAATATATACATTTTTGGGGGCCTTTTCATCTCCTGGATTAATTTCCTCTAGACCTTTAGGTTTCATGACAATATTTGCATCATTCAATTTGTCTTTATGGTCAAAAACCTTTTCTAGAGCAACCAACCCCTTTGGAATTTTATTTGACTTGAGCTGAAGAATTTCTTGACCAAAATCATTTTTCTTACCATCTAGTTCTTCAACAAAAGCATTAAAATCTATCTCATGTCCTACATATCCATCTTGGCAATGTAAAAATCTCATAACATCATTATCATCATAAAAAACTTTCCTACTTTCAATGTTATCAGGTACATAAGGTCTAACCTGAATCTCAACCTAAGAAATCCTAGAAAATATGATATCATCAAGATTTAAAGAAATATTGTCCAATAGGTATGTCATCTTTTTGTTACTTTCATCCCAAACAGTATTTTTGTATTGTTTTAGCCTTTTTTTCTTGGATGCATATTACCTCTGACTTGAGATATGACCAGCTCAGAATCTTCCACCACTCTAATGATTTTTATGCCATACTTATTCACAAGTCTCAAACCAATAAGAAGGGCTTCATACTCAGAAACATTGTTTGTACAAATAAATGTCAAAGTAAAAGAAAACTTGAAATTTTTACCCGATGGTGAGATTATCAAGATTCCAGCTCCTAAACCTTCTCTGGTACAAGATCCATCAAAAAACATTGTCCATAATCCATCATATTCCACTAGTTTTTTCGTTTCAATAACCAATGGGTCTATAGGTTTTATCATACATGATGAATTCTCCACTCTGAAATTATCCAAATAAGTATCAACAAAACAAGACATGTTTTCATCAGGGTTATATTCAATCATATGAGGAAGCTTTGATTCCTTCTCTACCTTAACCTACTTTTCATCAATGCAGAAAGTAGCAAAAGACAAATCACATTGTAAGCTTCCTCCCATAGAAGCACTCCATTTTCTTGTTAACAACATACCATAATGAGGGGGAACGTCCACCACTACCATGCCTATTTTCATCTCCTTTTCAGGACAAACTCCCAATCTATAAGGCAAGGCCTTAATGGTACCTATGACAAGAACGTCATTTGAATCCATCCCACAACATCTACCCTAATTTTTATCAACTTTTAAACTCAAATATTCCATTATTTTGACTGGAATAACAGTGTTGGAGGCGCCAGAATCTATCATACAATTTTTAGCACCTTGCCATTAATTATCACACTTTAAAAAAATGGATCAATAGTCCCAAGATGGGTATTACAGTACTATCTAGATACATCTAAGGAATCTATGAAACAAATTCCTCAATATCATTTTTCTTATCTTGAAACACCTTCTTCTTATCATTTGAAACACCATCAATCTGGTGATGCTCATTTGGTTGTGGACCTTTCACCCATGCCAAAGCCTTTTCTTTATGTTCATCTATTCTTAATATTTCTAACAATGGAACCTTGACAGTAATTAGGGATAATAATTGCATCATATCTACAGGTTCATATTTAGGGATGTCATAAATTATACTTGAGTCATCTTTACTATTTTTTGGGCTGCTGCATTTGGGTGTATCCACTGGTTGAACATTATTTTTGGGCTTGACAATTTTATCATTTTCTTTAGTTACCTTTTTACAACAAGAATTTGTTTGGTGGGCTTTATGGTTTCTGCCCTCTTGGCCCATACTTTCCCTTTTACTTCTTTTATTTTGACTGTCTCTTCTTTTATCAACTTTCTTCTCTTCATCTATCTTAATTTTCTATTTGATGAACATACTAGCCGACTTTCTTTCTCCTTTTTCCATTGTTTTGTTTCTCAAATTATAGCCACTCCTAACTTGTGGAACCATAATTGTTGTTATTTTGGCTATTTCTTCATAAGTATGTCTTCTAAGAGACATTGAGTCTTCACTTTGTTTAGCATTGTAGTAGTTATCATCATCAGGGGTATCATTAGAGAGAAATTGTCATTGATACCTCTCCATACGTGACCTTCGATTATTGATACCATAAGCTTGAAACTTATCACAATCATCATCCAATGCATCTAAATAAGCATTAACCACCAAAAAATCATTTTCATCTTCCAAGGCATTTTGCCCGTGGTCATCCATTTCACATGGCTCCCCTGAAATTTGTTGTGCCATAGCACAATATTCAAGAGAATGTGGTGATTGACATGCTACACACTAAGGGACGTCCTCATTCACGTTCACAACATTTTTCTTCAATGGGTCAGGTGTTTCTTTGTCTGGTTTTCTATTCTAAGATGGTTGAATAGGTTTTCCATATTTCCATTGTGTCGTAAGCGAAATTTTGCAATCTTTTTTGTCTATTAAAATTTTTATTAAAAGAATGCTTCCCTTGTCCCTCACCTTTATCATTTTTCATGTTGGTCATCTTTAGGTCCTTCAAAGAATTAAGGAACGAGTCCATTTTTTCCTCATATTTATTCTTAGACACATTTGTCTTATCTGTGTCTTTTTTTTTACCCCTTACATTGAATAATTTTGGGTCTTCTCTTCTTAAAAGCATATATATGTTGTCACCTCAAAAATCTGATGACATGTAACTGATTTAATGTTTGAAGATGTTAAGTTGATCACCAAAATGTTGAAGGATAATGCAAGACATTAAATCAGTTAATGGATTGTATTTTCATTGATGTCAACTTGATATAATCTAACCGGTTATAATCAAAGTCTCAAAGACTTTAGAGAAACAGAGAGATAAAGATTATGCTTTTCGTAATGCATAAAAGAAAAGTATTCACAATGTGACTACAAACATTGATGGGTAGTGGAACCCGATGGATAGAGATCACTGATAGTCAAGTCACAGTGATGCCCGAACAAGAAAACTGACAAGCATTACCGACGAGCAGAATCAGAAGCATACCCGACGGCCAGAAACATAGTGTAAACCGATGGAGAGGCCTGAGGAGAACTGGAGTGTTGACTGACACTATCAAAGAGTTAAACACAAAAATTAACTTGAGTTTAGAAGCAACAAAATATCTAGCTGGCAGAGCTAAATATAGACTTAACTGGTAGTTATCATTGTTTTCATCGACAAGATAAGAAAGAGACAAGCAATGGATTTAAAGTTGTTTTGTCCAATTGGCAAGAAGATCTCAGCGAGATAAAATAGGAGTCTTTCTTTAAATCTAATTGGTGAGAATTTTGGATCATGAAAAGATCAAGAAGATCAAGAACCTACCAATGGTGATATCATGTCTATAAATAGACAACTCAATTCATTACGAATTGGTGTGGGTGAATAAATGAAAAAGAGGATGTTGAAGAGAAACTGATGAAGAGAAACTTCATATAGTGCTGATCAATCAAGCTAAGGAAAGAGAAAATGTTTTCTATGAACACTGAGCAATAGAGCACAACATCACTAAGTAGAATCAAAGTGGAGCAAAGGTATAAACAGAGTTATATTGATCAGAATAGTTTTTTGAGATTACAATAGATCTGAAAATCTACAAGTATAAGTTGTATATGCGAACAGATCATATTGTTTCAATTTAACCATTGATTCAAAAAGTCTCTTAACCAAGTGGGATTTAAAGATCCTTTCTATATTGAGATACATCCCAAGGAGTATCAAAAATTTTGATCATGAAGATAGCATGAGATGCCAGATACCAATTGACAAGCCAAGTGAGTATTTGATCAAAGATGGTAGCATAGAGATGCTCGATATCAAGTGACAGAATAAACTTTCAAATCCTCTAACAAGGTCACACCTAACAGTGTGTTTGTAGCCTTTAATAGGGTTGGCTCTTCACCGAGCTCACTTCAGAAGAGTGAAAATTTTGGGTTACTGGTCCCAAGTGGTTTTTCCCTTAACAGGGTTTCCACATTAAAAATCCATGTGTCAATGTTTTTATGAGTCATTACTTTAGTGTTTTGCATTACAAATAACTTAACTAGATTGATCGATATACTCCAGATAATTTACTATCTTTCAGTAAATTAACAGACTACTATTTGGTAAATCTACAGTAGAAGGTTTTACAAATCATTCTGAGCAGTAGTAATTTGATATAAGTATTTGGAGGCATTCATCTTATAGGACTAAAGATAACTAGAGGTAGAGTATTGTGGTGCTAATTTTTAAGGGTTGATTATTGGAATATTTTTGAGGCCACTGATTCACCCCCCCCCCCTCTTAGTTATTACTAANCTGATTCCCCCCCCCCCCCTCTTAGTTATTACTAACAATTGGTATCAGAGCTTGTGTGCTTAGAAAGGGAGTTTAACAACTCAAGCAAAAGATCACAAGATAAACAGATGAGATCTGCCCAAGTTGAATAAAGACAACTTTGTATCATGGAAAAGAAGAATAAGAATCCACCTATCAGGTATTGGAAATGATATTTTTTAATACTTAGATACTAAATATGTGTTTCCTAGAGGACCTCATACTCTTGAGAAATTAAGAGTCAAGCATGAACATAAATGCATGATGATAGAACTTGTATCATCACTCTCCGATGTTGAGTTTCACGATGTCAAAACCTGCACCTCTGCAAAGTAAATGTGGGATAAGTTGAAGCTTGTACATAGAGGAGATGTCAATGTACTAAGAGCAAAGGCATAAAGCTTAAGAGGGATATTTAATGACCTAAGGATGAAAGAAGGAGAAAACATTACTCAGTATAGCTGCAGAATCAAAGAGGTAGTAAATGCTATCTAAGGAGTTGGAGGTGTACTAGAAGAGGAGATAGTGGTAAGAAAAATATTAAGAACCTTATTTCCTATTTATGCTATTAGATTTTCTTCTATTCAAGAAATGAGAGTAGTAGCAAACAATACAGTTACTCTAGATAGACTGATTGGTATACTAATTTCATTTGAGATGAATAACTTTGACAATAGTGTCCTACCATCCATAGAGTCTGTATTCAAATCTTCTCTAAAGATAAGTAACTCAAATCATACACATGCTGTTATAAATGATAGTGATAGTGATAATGAGGATCAAGGACTTAATGAAATTGAAGCACTAATGGAAGGAATATTGTAGAGAGGTAAAGGTAGATACAAAGGTAAATTACCACTTATATGTTTCAATTGTAAAGATGTTAGACACTTTGCTACAAGATGTCCAAATCAAAGAAAATATGACAGAGGAAATGACAGATCATTTTAGAAGAAGTTTGATAAAGGTGATAATAGAGATTACTGAAGCAACCGACAATCTGACAAGAGAGATACCCAAGACTACAAAGACAAAGGGAAGAAATCCTGTTACCTAGCTGAGAATAGAGCTGATGACACTAGCACCAAATCAGAAGAAGACATCAAGATGGTATTTGTAGCCATGAAGGATGATTTAGATGAAGATGAAGAAAGGTATGTAGAAACTGTACTCATATCTAAAGATAGTAAAAATGATGTTCGGATCATAGATATTGGCTGCACTCATCATATGACAGGTGATAAACAAAATTTTGAGACTTTTGAATACTATAATGGTGGTTCAGTGAGAATGGGAAATGATACACCTTGTCCAGTTGAAGGTAAAGGAACCATAATGTTGAATAACTTGATAAAATGTGAAAATGCTTACTGGGTTAAAGGATTGAGCAACAATTTGTTAAGTGTTTCTTAGTTGAACAATTCAGGTCATAGAGTAGCATTTGAAAATAAGAAGGCAAATATCTTTAATGAATCAAGAAAATTGATTGGTACCGGTGAGCAGATAAAAGGTAACGTTTTCTATCTTGATGACACTAACACCACTTGTTTAATGGCTAGAAATGAAGACATATGGTTGTGGCACAAAATATTGTGTCATGTTAACTTTGACAACATGATAAAGATAAGCAACAAAAAGAATGTCATAGGCTTACCGACAATGACTAAGCCCGAGCATATCATGTGCAAGAATTGTCAAAAAGGTAAGATGAAAAAGTCTAGTTTCAAGATCAAAACCCATACATCTACTGCAATTTTAGAATTAGTCCATACCGACCTATGTGGACCCATGAGGAAAAAGAGCTACTATGGAGATAGGTGTTTTATTCTCTTTGTTGATGTTTTTTTCTAGAATGATGATAGTCATGTTTTTAAAAGATAAATCAAAAGAATTTAAGATATTTAAATGGTACAAAGCAATGGTAGAAAAACAAAGTGAAAAGAAATTTAAATGCTTAAGGTCAGATAGAGGAGGGGAATTTACTTCAGAAGAATTCACTGACTATTGCAATGATCATGGAATTAAAAGATAGGTTTTCTGCACCAAGAACACCGTAGCAAAATGGAATTGCTGAAAGGAGAAATATATCAATTGTTGATTGTGCAAGAACATTGATGATTGAGAAAAACATCACTCAAACTTTCTGGAGGGAAGGTGTTAGTACTATTTGTAGACGTCTAAAATCATCCTTATATTAATTTAATTAATATTCCCATAGCATTATAGTTAATTTTAATTAATTAATTATATTTGTTATATTCTTCTATCTATTTAATTAAATTTATTTGATTAAATATGATTCA
>MU222466.1:330670-416442 GCA_018584345.1 Thuja plicata | reverse complement strand
TACCTCACATCACTCTCACCAAATAGACCTACTCACTAATTAACTAAGGTTAATTAGGCTAATTTCTTGATTCCTACACATATTAGTCCTAATTATTTGCTCACACATGTGTGAGAAAATTTCTAAATTTGACTTTTCAAAATCATTCTAATTTGGTACCAACAAGGTTTCTTACAACCTTGATGACACTTTCTTACACTTTCTAAAAGTGTTTCATTGGACTAAAACTCTTACACCCTCTTACACCTCTTACAAGATCCTTCACATGTGTACTTTAAGTACACTTTGACCCATCACATCCAAAGTTGCTCACACATGTGTGAGAAAAGTGGGCCTCTTGCATGGCTTATGTGTCCCTCATGTGGCACCTATGTGGATGCCACATGAGCTCTACCTCATCTGAGCCCTCTCTCTCCTCCAAAAAATTTATAAATAGAGGCCCTTGTCAAGAGAAAATCATCTCCATTTTATGCATTGTTATCATGCTAGTTTAGCTTTAGAATTCTTAGTTCATGTTCTTATTTTCATGCTTTTAGTTCATTTGAAAATCTATAAATAACATCTTAGGCTTAATAATGGAATGAATCTTAGCTTAGATCTTTCATATCATCTTAGCTTAAATCTTGCATATCATCTTAGCTTAATGCTTGCATCTTCATCAATGGTGAAAGCTTGAGACAAGTTTCTTATACTTGTTCTTCAGTTATTAGCTCATCCTTTTAATGCATTTCAAGTGGGATTAGTTATTGTGTTGGGAGATCACACCCACATACATCTCTAAGAGAAAATCAACAAGGCATTAGGTGCCCTTGTTCATCTCATCTGAGGTTATGGTGGAAGTCTTATTTTAGAGTATGTTCTTAGATATGTTAATGTAGTTTATTGATGTATATCTCTAACATTTGCATGTCTGAGTGTGCTCCCAATAGGTAGATTTCTAGCATATACACTGTTGTCTATACATTAAACATAGTACAATTGAAGGACACAAAGATGATACTCTATGAGCTTTGGTATGGTCATACACCCAATGTAAGTTACTTCAGAATCTTTGGTAGTCAATGTTATATATTGAAGGATGATAGAAATGGAAAAATTGACTACAAAAGTGAAGAAGGTGTCTTTCTTGGGTACTCAACCAAAGGCAAGGCTTATAAATGTCTTAAAAAGTCATCTAACAAAATCATTGAAAGTGAAAATGTAAAAATAGATGAATTTGCAGAAAAGAATGACAAGGAAAGAAAAAGGAACGAGAGGACTACAACAAGTTTGTTTATACAGAACCTGACACTCTACCCGAGAAAGAGTATGTCACTCCCAAATATCATAACATTGCACCTGAGCATCAGGCTACAATTACTGATGATCAGGATAATACTCAAGATGATGCTCCAAACAATGGAGATGAAAATGAAGGTGAAGATGATAATCATAATGATGAACATAGAGATGAACTGAAACTTGCCAGATATGTCAAAAGACATCATCCACATAATCAAATCATAGGAGACAAGAAGGATGGAACAATAAAAAGAAGTA
This sequence comes from Thuja plicata, assembly GCA_018584345.1. NCBI lineage: Eukaryota > Viridiplantae > Streptophyta > Pinopsida > Cupressales > Cupressaceae > Thuja > Thuja plicata. The sequence goes on along the minus strand of MU222466.1, from coordinate 414,903 downwards.
AGTCACTTAACTCAAGATGTTTCCTTTGTGATTTTGAGCCTAAATATGTTAACAATGCACTTGAGAATGAAGAATGGGTCAGTGCTATGAATGAGGAAATATAACAGATTGAGAAGAAAAATACATGGACACTACTACCGAGACCAAATGACAAGAATGTCATCAGTACCAAATGGATATTCAGAAACAAGCTGAATGAGAATGGAGAAGTCACTAGAAACAAAGAAAGATTAGTATGCAAGGGATATGTACAAGAAGAAGGTATTGATTATGGAGAAACCTTTGCACCCGTTGCTAGACTAGAAGGAGTTAGAATCTTACTTGTTTATGTTGCATTTAAAGGATTCAAGCTACACAAAATGGATGTCAAATCTGCATTCCTAAATGAAATATTAGAAGAAGAGGTATACATTGAACAACCAGAAGGGTTTTTTGATCCAAGAAAGAGAAATATGGTATGTAGACTACACAAAGCCTTGTATGGATTGAAACAAGCACCGAGAGCTTTGTATGAAAGACTACACTCATATCTCATTAGCATAAAATTTGTTAGAACAAGTGAAAATAGAAATCTGTATTTAAAAGAAGATACCGATGGTAATATTCTAATTGCTGAAATTTTTGTTGATGATATCATTTTTGGGGGAAATGAATTTTTATGCAAATCCTTTGCTAATGAAATGAGAAAGGAATTTGAAATGTCTATGTTTGGGGAGATCAAATTAATTCTTGGTCTACAGATTCTTCAACAAGATGCAGGCATATACATCACTCAGTCCAAATACATCAAGGAAGTGCTGAAGATATTCAAGATGGAAGATTCCAAACCAGTTGGAACACCCATGGCTACTGGATACAAGCTGACAAAAGAAGACAAGACAAATGAAGTAAATCAGACCTTATATAGATCAATGATTGGAAAATTGATGTATGTTGTTCATACCAGACTAGATATAGCACATGCAGTGGGGATAGTTGCAAGATTCTCTACTAATCCCAAAGAATCACATATGAATGTTGTCAAAAGAAATCTGAGATATCTGAAGAACATCGAGGACTATGGCTTATGGTACAAAAGAGAAGAAAAATTTGAGCTACAAGTCTATACAGATGTTGAATAGGCTAGAAACATTGATGACTGAAAGAGCACAGCTGGAGGAACATTCTTCATGGGTGAGAGACTTGTCACATGGATAAGAAAGAAGCAAGGATGCATCTCTCAGTCTTCTATAGAAGCAGAGTATGTGGCTACTGCTGAAAATTGCTCCAATATTGCATGGATCAAACAATTATTGGAAGGTATGCATATGAAGATCCTTGAATGATTAATTATCTATTGTGATAATACTAGCGCAATAAATATTTCTAAGAATCCAGTCATGCATGCTAAGACTAAGCATATTGCTATCAAGTATCACTATCTAAGAGAAAAAGTGCAAGCAAAGGAAGTGACACTAGAATATGTTCAATCAAAGGAACAGTTAGCTGATATATTCACCAAGCCATTACCGAAGGATACTTTTGAGTACCTGAGACAGAGACTAAGGGTTCAACCCTTGTCTATCAGTCAGTAATTTGACTAGGAGGTTGCATCAGCCTATACCAAATCTGAAGATCATTCATGTTGATGCAAACACTAAGATGAACAACAAAAGATATATTTGTACATTGCAAGGTACATATTTGCACCAAAAATTAGACCTTTGTATTGTTGATGGATAGGGAAATTCAAGGAATATATTATGAAAAGGAATAGAACATGATATAAATGAGAAATCAAGGAGAATATTTTTGTTTGGTATTTTTTTCAAGGGAAAGATGTTCTCATTATCATACAAAGGAAGAGAAATATCTCATTATCATAAGGGAGAATCATCATCAGGGAGATTTTCTTTATCATATAAAAGGAGAGATGATTCTGTATCACATAAATGAGAGATGTGATAAAAAGAGAGATCATATCATTATCCATGAATAAAATTTCTTAAGAATCAGAAAGGAATAGTTAATCAATATTCTAAGGGAGAGAAATTGATTACATATGAAATATCCATCTAAGGGAGAGAAATAACAAAGGGAGAGAGTTGAGACAAAAAGGAGAAAGATTACTGTCAAAGGAAAAAGAGATTATCAAGAAGAGGAACAGTCAAGGCGGAGCACATATCAGAACAAAGATGTCAGATGATACATCTATCTATTGAAGGGATTAAAGATTGAAGACAACCACTCTGTATGAAACAAATCTAAGCTATTTTTGAGCTTACCAAGAGCCAAACATTTGTAATAAGTTACATTAGGAAAGCTTCATGAAACTGTATATTTCATATTGTATTAGTAATAGTATAGCATGATAATGTAGTATATTTCCAGGAATACCAAAGGGAGAGACTGATGACATGTAACTGATTGAATGTTTGAAGATGTTAAGGTGATCACCGAAATGCAAAAGGATAATGCAAGACATTAAATCAGTTAATAGATTGTATTGTCATTGATGTCAACTTGATATAATATAATTAGTTATAATCAAAGTGTCAAAGACTTCAAAGAATTAGAGAGATAAATATTATGCTTTCGGTAATGCATAAAAGACAAGTATTCACAATGTGACTACAAACACCGACAGTCAGTGGAACCCGACAGATAGAGATCACCGACGCTCAAGTCACAGTGATGCCCAAGAAAGAACACCAATGAGCATTACTGACAAGTAGAATCACAAGCATACCCGATGACCAGAAACATAGTCTAAACCGACGGAGAGGCCTGAGGAGAATTGGAGTGTTGACCAACACTATCAGAGAATTAAACACTAAAATTAACTTGAGTTCAGAAATGACAAAATATCTAGCTGGTAGAGCTAAATACAGACTTAACTGGTAGCTATCATTGTTTTCATTGACAAGATAAGCCTGAGACAAGTAATGGATTTAAAGCTATTTTGTCCAGTTCTGATTAAGTAAAAATAGGTTTTAAAAGGACCCAAAACCTTTACAAAGTAATAGATTTCAGCAGGTTTTACAAGGACCTAAAACCTAAAGAGTTAAAAATAGATATTCAACAAAGAGTAGACGCATCTGTTCCAGAGCACCCAAAAAGGAAAGGAAATAGAAAAAAAGCAACCGAGCCAAAAAATTCCCACAGATACAACAATAAAAATAGGGACAACAAAAAGCCCCAAAGGGATAGAGAAAAGGACAGCTACATTCCCTGCACAAGTTCCTCCACTTTGATGGTTATTATCTGCATGTTGTTGACCAAACTCTTGAGCTCTATAGTGTCTTTGTCCTCCTTAGGACTGTTCTTCTTTGTGCGAGCTCTGGTGCATGATCTCGGGCTAGTACCCTCTTTGATCTCTCTACTCTCTTCTCCTTGTTATCCCTGTCTAGTTTTTCCATCAAAATCTGTGCATGGCCACAGTAAGCTTTGAGACTAATTAGACATTGTTCCCCAATTTTTTTAATCGTAGCCTCCAACCTCTCCACCTTAGTCATCAGAATTGTGATCTGCAAAACACTGCTATCTATCTTAGCCCTATCTTGGATATCTTTGATTTTTCTCTCCATTGTCACCACTTTATTAACAAACTCCGCCTAGGCTTCAGAATTCCCTACCACTTCTTTCATTTCATTCAGACAAAAATCCACCAATTTTTCCCCAATTCCCATACTATTGAGAATATTTATCTCGGCCTTCATAATATCAACTTGTTTTTTCAGATTATTCTAATCATCAATCAAATTACTTACCAGACTAGTGAAACCTGCAATGCAATATTTGTTGTCCACAAAAAATTGATGCTCCCCTATGTCCACATTGTCATGGAAATCACAATCCTTTCGCCCAGAATCTTCATCAGCTCTAGTATTGTTTTTGTCTTTCATATTTCCTTCTCCCTACTTATTTTGTTCAATTTTCTCCTTGAGACTAGTGTCTTCAATGACCTCATCTTTTCTCTCATCCCTATTTTCCCCTCTTTCCTCATCCTCCTGATTCTCCTTTGTATTATCCTTTACATCTTCCTCATTCGAGGTAAGATTAATTCTCCTCTTACTGGAATAGCTACTCTTACGGGTAATTTTAACTTTTTCCTTACCCTCCCCACATTTTCTTTTTTTATCCTCCTTTTTCACCGCCTTATTTCAGTCTCTGTTTTCGACTCCTCATTCTGAATCTTCTTCTTTGTTATCTTTTTACCCTTTTTCTTTTTTCTTCCCTCCCCAATCTCCTCATCACTATCCTTCTCTGTTTCCGACCCTTCAAAGTAGGGTTTCTTCTGGTTTTTTGAAGCACCCTTTCTGTTAGATTTAGGGGTTTTAAACCCTTTAGACTCCTCTTCACTTTCTATTTCTTCCCCATACATATTATCATCTTCATCCCCTTTAGTATCCTCTTCATCCTTCAAAGTCTTCTTCCCCAATGGCCTTTCCACTTTCTTAGTTTTCAGCACCTCATATATGAGCATCATAAGCCCTTGGTGGGATGAATGATCCCCCTTCAGATATTTTTGTAAACTAGAAATGGTAGCATCTAATGAACTAAGTATATAGTAAGGTAAACTAACTTTAACCTTGTGCCTAAAATGGCTTAATAACATGAAATGGTTCCCATACGCCCTAGTAAACCTACCATCAAGAGTGACATAACTGATGATCACATATAGGACATACCTCCAAGGTCTGGAAATGCGCTTCAGATTATTGTAGGAAGCATCAATCTTGACCAATCTATTATTTTCCTTCTCATCTTCTAGGAAAGTCTCCCAAGCTTTATCCAAGATTAGCCTATCTCGATAAAACTTAATTCCATCCATACCCATTCCCATAGCTTTGGCAATGATCTCCTCTATTACCTCCATATACTGATCACCAACCAAGACCTTTCCCTCTTTCTAGGATTTCATAAATATCCTAGTGATAGAAGGATTCCTGCCATGGAGCCATTCCATAAAAATAGCCAGCCCACCCTCTTTCACAATCTTCCATACTCTGTTCTTTTTCTTCCAGATGTTGCAATTAGCAGGCTCAACCCTTTTCTTATTTCCACCCATTTTCTTACTCTGGTTGCAGCAAATATTTCTATTATGGCTATTGATAATGCCAAAATGAGTTTTACACAAAACCAAAAAGACCCAGAAAGCATGCCAAATCTAGCTTGCAATCATGATAGAGTACTTACACCTTCAAAGGCAATAATGACACATTGCCTCCATATTAATGATTTTAAAACAACCTACCATTTGTAATTTTCTATTTTGTCCAGTTGGCTAGAAGATCTCAGCGAGATAAAACAAGAGTTTTGCTTTAAATATAATTGGCAAGAATTATGGATCACTCCAAGATCAAGAAGATCAAGAACCTAACAACGGTGATATCATGTCTATAAAGAGACAACCCAACTCATTATGAATTGGTGTGGGTGAATAAATGAAAAAGAGGATGCTAAAGAGAAACTGATGAAGAGCAACTTCATGTAGTGCTGATCAATCAAGCTAAGGAAAGAGCTAAAGTTTTCTGCAGACACCGAGAAATAGAGAAAAGCATCACCGAGCATAATCAAAGTGGAGCAAAGGTATAAACATAGTTATATTGACTAGAATAGTATTGTGAGATTAAAAATAGATCTGAAAATCTGCAAGTATAAGTTGTATATGTGAACATATCATACTATTTCAGTTTAACCATTGATTCAAAAAGTCTCTTAACCAAGTGGGATTTAAAGATCCTTTCTATATTGGGATACATCCCAAGGAGTATCAAAAAGTTTGATCATGAAGATAGCATGAGATGCCAGATACCAATTGATAGGCCAAGTGAGTGTTTGATCAAAGATGGTAGCATAGAGATGCCCAATATCAAGTGATAGACTAAACTTTTAAATCCTCTAACAAGGTCACACCTAACAATGTGTTTGTAACCTTTAACAGGGTTGGCTCTTCACAGAGCTCACTTCAAAAGAGTAAAACTTTTGGGTTGCCAGTCCCAAGTGGTTTTTCCCTTAACAGGGTTTCCACGTTAAAAATCCACATGTCAATGTGTTTATGAGTCATTACTTTAGTGTTTTGCATTACACATAACTTAACTGGATTGATTGGTATACTCTAGATAATTTAATATCTTTTGGTAAATTAACAGACTGCTATTCGGTAAATCTACAGTAGAAGGTTTTACAAAGCATTCTAAGCTATAGTAATTTTATATAAGTATTTGGATGCATTCATCTTATAGGACTGAAGATAACTAGAGGTAGAGTATTTTGGTACTAAATTTTAAGGGTTGATTATTGGAATATTTTTGAGGCCACTGATTCAACCCCCCCCCCCTCTCAGTTATTACTAATAAAATCCATGTGTCAAAATTGCACCACNCCCCCCCCCCCCTCTCAGTTATTACTAATAAAATCCATGTGTCAAAATTGCACCACCGCGCAATGCATAAAACCACTACAACTTTTAATCACGCGGTGGTGAGATCCTCTTTATCTTACCAATTTTTAACTCTCATGACCCCACATTACTTAGTGCGATTCACTTATCCTTTGAGCACCTTTTGAAAGTTAATTAAAAGATCTTCTTTGAAATTCAAACATGTTAAAAGATATATCTTTAAGTAAACAGATCTTTAACAATCTAACTGTCACTCATTTCCATAGATCTTAGCTAGAAATCAACAACCAATTGATAAATAATGTGTCTTTTCCTTTTGCTTACTTTCCCACCTTTGAGACCCCCTAACTGAAGATAAGTGTTACCATTTCATTGTCACACAATACGTAGAACAACTTGTAGACTATGATCACGTGATGGTTTACAACCATTGGTTTACTTACATTTTAGCCAACAGATGAATGACACTTTTTGTTTGTATTAGTTAGGACCATCCTATCACCTGGGGACATATGGAAAGCCAATTAATCACTTCATGGGACCCACTTAGAAATACAACTTAAGCCAAAGGATACTAAACATAACCCCGCGGGCTTTTAAAAAGAACAAAGAATCAAAGGGATAACAAAAGGCCCCGCCAACGATGACATAACCCATTACTTTAGTGGATAAAGTAATACAAAAAAAAAGACACCCATGTTTTGCAAAATAAAATAGGGTAAGCTTGACAAAACCCTAGTATCTCAGAATAGTACCACCACAAAGTTGGGTCTGAATTTTAAATTTAGTAGATTTGGTATTTCTTGTTTTACTGCATTGCCAATCTGGGATTCTAAAATCTAACTTATTATTGGTAAATACCAAATATAAAAATTAAAGTTTTGTGTTAAAATTAATCAATTATAAAATTTTGACTTTAAGACTAATTAATTTTAATACTGACAACATAATCAATTCTATTATATATATTCACTTATTGATGAATGATGATACTTTATGGTATCAAAATTATATAACTTACCAACTTGAAATTAAAGAATCAACTTTTTATGATGAACACAAAATAAAAATATACTGAAAAAATCTTTTGTTATGTTCTACTAAAAATATTTTTTAATAAATTATAATGTATAATTTTTTTTCTTTTTTAAATTAAAATATTTGACTTTACATCTACTATTAATCAATTTTATTACTCATATATATGTAAATAACTTTTACTTGATCAAATCAAAATTATATCATACCACTATGTTTGTAAATGACTTTTCTTTGTCATTTTCAATTACATATTACAGTACATAGGACTAATGATGAAGCAATGGTAGATGTTGATTGATTTACTTTTCTAACTTTTACAAAGTAAGAATTTTTTATACATGCATAGTTGTCTAAAACATCCATTATTTTTACAATGAATATTTTGGACTTATTTTAATTAATTTTTTTACATATAAGTGTATGTGCTAAGTATGGGCCTCTAACTTAGCCATGCACTTCAACATAGTCATTGTTCATCAGTCACAGACAAGAATGAATATGGAGTTATTCATCCTGCATGCCTGGATGAGTCAACCTGTTGCCTCCTATCTAGATGGGGTTTTGAGTAGCTCTCAATATCTAAGAGTCCAACAACCTAGACCGGTCTAAGAACAGAAAATTTAATCTAGAAATGTAAATGCAATATTAGTCTAGAAATGAGATTAACCTTAGTCTATAAATGAACATGAGATATTAAGCTAGAAATGAATATGATATTAAACTAAGAATTCTTGAAAGAAGCTAAACTATGCATGATTAATCTAGAAATGACATTAATCTATTGCAATATTAAAAGCTTGAATGCACAAATATGAGTTAGAAATCCAACAGCAATTCAATACTTCAATAATGTTTTCTCCTCTGTTGAATGGGAAATAAGAGAATTCTTTTATAGAATGAGAGTCCATTTAAAATGGCAAGTTTCCTTTGAGAGAAATAGTTAACACCTCAAAATCCAGTTCAGATTAGCAAGTTTCTTTTGAGAGAAACAATGAACTATTGTCTTTTTGAGTGAATGAAGCAGTTAACTGATTTGTTGCACTTTTTGAATCTCAGTCAACTCAAAGTTTCCATTTCTGAACTGAAGTGGGGATTCTGGAGAGATTATTTGATTAAATAAATGAAATATGACCTCATAAATGCATTTTATCAATTATTTGAATAATTAAGTTCAATTATTGAAATGAGGGTATTTATTTAATAATCAAATATTATTTAATTCATTTTTATGTATTTTAGCTAAAAGGGTGAATTTAATTAAATTAAAGTGCTAGGACTTTGTAATTAAATTAATTCAGTCATAGGGTTTATTTAGCCAATTGTAATTGATATTTAGGAATTAAATATAGCATGTGATTAATGTAGATTTAGGATTTTATACATTTGAGACTTAAGTCAAGTAGGGTCAGTCAAAACTCAGAATTGCCTAGTACAATAGGACTTTGATGATTCAGAAGAATGAAAAATGCAACAAAATTGGTTAGGGTGGTAAGATACCAATTTTGGGGTGTTACATTTTGCCCCTCTTTGAATTGATGTGCGAGTAGCACATTGATTCAAAGAATAGTCTAATGTTTGAAGCATAAAAGAATATTTGAGATTGATTTTGAGAATTGATGATGTAAAGATTGATTGATGAAGGTTTTAGGGTCATCTCCAGAATAGAGCTTAACTCTTCGAAGTATAGGTTAGATTGCTAAGACACCGGTTAAATCAATTTTTTGAGGTTCATCTCCTGAACGAAGCTTGATCCTCAATAATCTGGGTTAGATTGCCCCAATACCTAATAGATAATCACTTTTCAAAAGACTATCCCCAAAATGAGGCTCAATATTCAGGAGTCAGGGTTAGATTTCCCCAATACCTGGTAGTGATATTTTAAGAACCATCTTCAGGATGAAGCTTGACTCTCAGGAATCTGGGTTAGATTTCCCAAACACCTAATAGATGAGATTTCAAGAATCATCTCTAGGATGAATCTTGATCCTTAGGAATTCGAGTTAGATCACCCAGACACCTAATAGATTGAAAGTGATTCAATTATGTAATCATCCTACCCCATTGAGAGTGAAATGGAAAGATGGCATGCCATAATGGTGAATTAAAGTGATAAATCGCAGATAAAAGTTGAATCGAAGGTCAAGAAGAAATCAGAACAGATTACAGAAGAATCTAGAAGATGTGAGAGAATCTTGATTGGAGATGATTTTGACATGAAAGCAACGTCAGAAAGTTGACTGCACAAGCATCTAATCACATAAAAATATTAAGTGCGATTTTGAGCTATATAGAAGTGTCAGAATTTGATTTTGATCCCAAAAATGGAGTCAGAGCGGTCAATATAGCCACTTTTGAAGAGTGAGAGCGAGGATCAAACACTTGGGCAGTCGTGATGAAGCCAGAACATTGAATAAGAATCCCTCATCATACAAATTTAGGAGAACACAATGAAGTGACCATAAAAATGTTGTGGTAATGAAAGTCTAGAATGAAAGTGTAATCCTATACTAGATGCAATTCCTAGGACGTGGTTGTTGGACCCATTGGATAGTTATCATCATAGAGAATTTTGGAACATCAGAGTTGATACAATCCTTACTGGTGCCACTGCAACCATAAGAATATGAATATGACTTCCATTAGAATAGATATGGGAAACTAATGTAAGCATCGAGGCACAAAAGCCGAGATGACCTAAACTTTTTTTCCAATTTGATATAGTAAGAATATACCAGTAAACAAACAAAGCAATAACAGTCAAGGAGATAATTTTCACCTCACCAACCAACAGTAGACACAGAAAAGATAAACGAAATCAATGAGAACAAGCAGCATACAAACAGAAAGTTAATCATAGCTCAGCATGTTTCAAATTTTTTGGATGTATAGGTATAGGGGTGTTGAGAAACATTGTTTTTCTTGTGAGTGCATTGTGTTTGATTGCTATCGATAGATGTTTTTTATGTTTGCAATTATCCAATGTGTGTTAAGAAACACAGATGTGTCCAAAGATAGTGTTAAGAAGCAATGTTGATTGCGGTGTTCAGAAACACCTGTTTGTGTCAGTAGTGAGTTGTCCTTTAGAAATGACATGATTACTGACTCTAGTGGAGTCCAAAGATGTGAGCTGATTTGGGGACCTATGCCCCTAGTGATATTTTGAGAACCATCTCCAAAATGAAGATTGATCCTCAGGGATCTGAGTTAGATTGCTCAGATACCTAAAAATGAGATTTTGAGAACCATCTCTAGAACAAAGCTTGATCCTTAGGGATTTGAGTTAGATTTCTTAGATACCTAACAATGATGTGATCTGATTGGGGACCCATGCCCCTAGTACAAAACAATGATGGCTGACTTGAATCATACTGCAAGGACAAACTTGATTTGATTGTCCTTAGGCTTATGACTCTAGATCAATGTCAAGTCAGGAGGGTTCACAGAGGAACCAAAGTGTCATGAAAGTGACTAAAATATATATACAAGCTAAAGAAAATAATGCCAAGACTGAGTAGCGATAGATAGAATATTGAGTACAACTCCAACTTCAATGGATTTATATCAAAATGTAGATACATGTTTTTGGTGAGAAATATCAGTAGTATGGCGACAGTAGACAGACGCAGTGAGAACCACTGCTGACTGACGTAAGAGAGATTATCAAGTAGAGAGATCTTAGTAATAGCTAGGCATCAGTAGGCACACACAGTGAGACCACTGGTGACTGATGCGAAGTAGATCCTGAAAAGTAATAGGACAGTGCCCCCTAGACCAGGAAGGTTTCCCCTAGAGTATGACCAGTTTCAATCCATGTAAGTTGGTGTCTCAAAGGTAACTAAGAGAATATTGACTCCCAGGAATCTGGGTTAGATTGCCCAGATACCTAATAGATTATCACCTTTCAAAAGACTATCCCTAGAATGAGGCTCAATCTTCAGGAGTCAAGGTTAGATTGCCCCGATACTTGTTCATTGAAAGATAGTCAATAGAGATTTTTTTTGGTTGATGTATCAAAGTGCCTATTGCTAGGTTTTCACCAAGATGATCATTTTTTCAAGACTTTTTATGATTTTTAGGATTTTTTCAAGACATTTTGCAATTTTTTAGTCTTTTTTAGATTGCTTGATCTCAAGCAAGATCACATTGGTTTTCCCCCAATGTCTAGCAAGGTGTAGGACATTACATATGGATTAGAAATTTGATAGATGAGATGAATAGACAATGATGGATGAAGATGGTGAATGTGACCCTCAAAGATAGTCTCCTCAAGATTACCCAAGCTAGGGAAAAAATAAATATAGCAATGTAGGCTCATGGAGCAGTGCTGGATAGCATATAGGATGATGACCAGATATCATGAAAGCATGTGGTCCAAAAGAATGGACATGTCAAGAGAATTTTGAGAAATAGTTTTTCAATTTTTTTATCAAGACCAAGGGGTCAATTAGATAGGATAGGATATAGCTATGATAGTGCGATCAAGATAAGGGGTGATGGAGGTATAAGTGAATGGTTTGGATTATGGCAGGAATGTTTAGAACACATGAAGGATAGGCTTGGGATAAGCAAGATCATGATAGGTTATTATGGATGAGAGCAAGTGAATAGGTTGATGGAAAGGATAATGAATGTCAAGATACATAGTGTCCATGGATAAGCTCAATCTTTCCAAGATCACCGCAAGGAACATGGATGCTCACGGGCTAGCTAGATGTAAGATATGAGGGATAAAATCACATGGAAGGAACTTGCCCCCAAGTAAAGAGTGCAAGTAGGAGGAATTACGCATAATACATGTTTGCCAAGTTTTCATCATGGTACTTATCCAAGGTCCCACAAGAAGTGGTTTTCACCATAGGATGGACTAATTTATCTTTACTTTCTCTACCAAGGTGCCTATTTACCAGGTTTTCACCAAGGCACTTTTTTTCATTTTTTTTTACTTTTAATTTTTATGGAGGAACTAGAGCTTATTTCTCTTTAGATAGTGCTCCTTTGAAGGATATTCTATGGTAGGCCAAGGCTGCTGAAATTATGCTCAAAGATGCTGATAGGGTGATGGTAGAGAAGATGATATGGAGGATAAGGAAGATGGTAGCCAAGGATTTATGCAGTGGATTGGATAAGATGGATGGAAGGATATGAGATGGATGAGTAGGTGGTAGGTGAAAGATGTTGGATAGGGTATGGTGATAAGATCAACATTGACACACCCCTTGAAGGGTAGTGGACAGATGGAGGAAAAGGGAATGGAATAACTTGAGGATTTTATTGATGAGTGGATATAGATCTTGGAACACAAGGACCTAAGATGGATGAAGTATTCAAGATAATGGATTTTGGGACATGAGGACCCAAAATAGAGTTAGAATATGGGAGATGTTTAGATGGAGATGAAGTGGAAGTCTTTGGAATCTTGGATGCCAACTCTGATTTTTCCTTTTTGTACAAGTCTTTTAAAAGAGACTTGGGAATCCACATAGATTTTTATTTTCCTTTGCTTTTGGATGATTGAGAATGCAAATCTTCCACAATGGATTTAGGAACCCATATTTTATTTGATTTTAATCGTTGCTTAGATTTAGAATGCAATTCTTCCATGATGGATTTAGGAACCCATTTTTTCTTTGATATTACTCATTTCTCAGTGGACCTTTGCAATCTCTTTGTACTCACATGTCGATTAGATGGGACATAATGGTCTTCATATGTAAGTGCATTCTTGTTTTTCTAATTTTTTTCGTTGCTCATCCAAATTACTTCCAAAAGACTTAGGAATTGTGGATGAATAGGGATGATATGACTGGTTCATATGGATTGGTTGATAAGGAGAGTTCAAGGATGCATGTCTTTGTTGATCTTGATAGAACATAGGGTAAGTAGATGGAAAGCTATTAGTGATAGGCATGGTGGATGGAGGGATATAAGGACCCAATATAGATGGAAGGGTTGATGGTTTCAACTTTGAGATATAAGGACCAAGGATGGATTTGGAGGATGGAGAAGGATGATGCTTATGTTCAAAGGGAGGGATATAAGGTGTGGAAGGGATATCAACATCTTTAGAGTGAGTTGTATTTCCAAGGCTCTTCTCTTTAGAATTCATATATATATCAATAAGAGCACAAGAAACTTTGATAGGAGCAATTGAAGCTTTAGGGGACTTATTATTATGCAAGGGATTTATAGGAATGATAGTTTCTAGATATGGAAGAATAGGACAAGGGGATGATGGGATGCTCTTATCTCAACAAGGATCTTTAGATGGTGTACAAAGGGTACTTTTCTATTGATTTTCAATAGATTCCTTAGATATGGTGGAAATGATATCTCGATCTTACTTGGGAGATGGATAAGATATAAGAGATGTGAGAGTTTTTTCTGGGAAGAAATGGAAGGAGATGAGAGGATCATCATGATTTTGGTCAACCATTGGATAAGGATGGATGGTGTCTTGATCTTGATCATTATGAATATGTGTTTCTTTGCACTTTGGATTGTCTACTTGACATAGAGCCACTTCTAAGGATGAGGTAGAAGTGTTGAATTGCATAAAGGATTCTTGACACATTGATGGAGAATCCTTTTGAATAGGCATGATAAGCGTTGAAGCACATGGAAGCGTTAGGTCTATGATCTTTGAAGCCTGAGAAAGACTTGCATCTATATGTTGATTAGCTTGGATCTCTTTTAGAGGTAGTCCTTGAGGGTATACATAGTCAGCATTAGGCTTAGTTTTTTATAGAGATGGTGTGTCTGGTTGTGAAGCTTTAGGAGATGGAGGAATAGTGGAAGAAGTAGATGGGATATGGGAACCATTTCTAGACTTGGATTCCTGATATTGATCATGCTTGAGATTAGTATCTTCACTAGATGATTCAGTAGGATTTTCCACTTCGATTATACCATCATCTATGAGATCTTGGATTTTATGTTTCAACTCCATGCAAGATGAAGTTTTATGCTTATTGCTTCAATGATATGCATAATAGGTACTCAAGAATCTCCGTCCATGTGATGTGGCTGAAGACAATGTGATGAGATTATGTTTAAGAAGTTCTTGCAATGCTGATGGATAAGATTGTCCCAAAGGAGTAAAGATTCTCTCTAAAGGATAATTAGACACTTCTTGACTTGCAATATCTTTATTTTGTGGATAGAAAAGACTATATCCTAATTCTATCGTAGCTCCCTCTACATTCTCTTGGTCAAAGATAGGATTGTCATAAAACTGTTCTTCATCAAAGATGGGATTATCATACCAAGATTTATCCATGTTGGAAGCAAGTGTGGAGATTTGAGAGTCATGATCAAATAGAAAAGGACATGTTGATCTTAATGAGGATTTTTTGGATGGAGTATCTTTTTTCCACTTTAACCCTTGGAGTTCAGATTCCAACGTTTGAAGTTGTTTTGATAAAGTTGCCATAAGAATCTCTTCTTTTCTTTTAGATGTTGTAAGATAGTCTTGATGCACTTGCTTAGAATATTGACGAGGGGGTATGATGAATTGATTGATTGACTGAAAGGTGCTGAAGTGATATCTAAAGTGCTGATTAAGTCCAAGACTAAAGGACAAAGGAGATAATGTCCAACTAAGATAGAGATATCAATGACTCTGATATTGAGTCAAGGTTGACAAACTTGCTTTTGCAACTCAGGATAAGGAAAGAGTAGACAAAGATGATAAGATTGAAATAGATAATGGGTCACTTGGAATAGCACAAAAAAGTCATATTTCGAGACAACAATGAGTTAGGTTGTCAACAGATTGCAGTAAAAGAAAGACTAGTAGTGATGTTGGTGAAGAACACAGATTTTGTAAAAATTCAGACAGAACCTTCACAACAGAATATAAATTTGGGCAGCAATGCAACTAATGTTCAAATTTTGATTATAGATGCAAAAACTCAGACAAGAATTTGATAGCTTAACACCTAAGATTGTAGATTTGGAACTGTTTGAGCATTTTGATGTTTTTTTTGAATGTTTGTATGTTTCACGCATGCAAGAAACATCAAGCAAAATGTTTATTATAAAAAAAGAACAGAGACACCACAACCTAGGTAAGCTAGGGAAATATATGCTGAATTCCCACTTGAACCAAAGTTCATCCATGCCTACTCATAGCAGACAACTTAGAAGCTTGGAGGTACGAGCTCCTCCTTAAAGTGCACTCACTTCTCAGGCACACCAAGCTTCGAATCCCAAGGGTAATCACTTCCCAAGGGACTGTTGTCTCTACTAAGAGCCATGAAAATGTGGGACATCTTAGTTGGTATTTGACCTTTCACGCCAGTAGATAGAGATTTTTGGATACTGCATCAAAGATTTTTTAGTCAAGACATATGTTTAGGTAGTTATACTTGTGGCAGATTAGCTCTGTTATGGAGGCTCCCAACCTACAAAAGTTATGTTCTATAGGTTTTTACACACCACAAGGGTACTGAGGGAGATATTCTTCCCAGTATAACTTATTCAACACCTGTTCACTGTGAGATTAATCATAATGACATTTTTATATACCGGTTTGAAAGGGCTTGGCTTTAGCCTATTACCGGTTGGGCAATCGACTCTCACTGGCTTTGTTATAACTCTTGGGAGGTAGCCATGATAAAGGATTTGTATGGATTTCTCTTTCACCCAAGATCCGTGAAGGCAAAGGGAGAGGATATGTCCATGCAATTCCTTGGGATTACAAAACTAGAAGACACTTCAGACACATAAGAAGTTGACAATGATGTTTCTATATTTTTGATCATCCCAAAAGGGCGATAGCATAATTTCCTGACATTATTGTCAACCCTAAAACACCAAATAGAAGTTCATTTTAAAAATTCTTGCATGTGTGTTCCTATTTTAATTAAAAAAAAAACAAGATGAAAGCATAATGTTTAGCATTCTATCAATCAAGGAATTTTGCAAGATAATTCGTTAGTAGTTTGTATTTTTAGTCTCCTTTTTCAACGTCCTGTAAACCATTGTTAGGCTGAAACCAATCAGATAATCTAGAGAACAACAAAGACCAAAACTTGTTAGCATTAGAAAAACCAGAAAATAAAAAATCTAATTGCATATTCAGAAACTAGACAAGAAATCATGCACTTTCAAAAAAAATTGCACTCAAAAAGGTTATCGTATGAGCCCGTACGAGGCTTTGGAAGCTACACAATGAAGGATTTGGTAGGTACAGTCATCAAATTCTACAATTTATAATAAATCCAAAAAGAAAAACCAGAAAATAACTTCACCACAGTGATTCTCAAATACTTTTACCCAAAATTTAAAAAAAATGCTCCAAAAAAGGAGTTAAAACAAACAAGTTATGGGGGTTTGAAAATAGGCTGCAAATCCAAAAACTCATATGGTGAAGGCTAGAATTTTCAAATATCTAACAATGTCATCATTTTAATAGGTTAAATTTGACGGTCACAAGTCCATCAAAAGAACACAATATCCTCTGTTGTTGATGGTTAGATAGCTATCATTTTCAACATAGAAAAATTTCCTGTGTGGAAAAAAATAAAAAATAAAAATCTCATTTGTTGATTAGGCGTCGATTTGGTAGGTGACATGGCAATGAATTGCCATGTGTCTCTCTGTGAGTGGCTTGTTTGGAGGGTTGTTTGAATCCATCAGTGGAGAGAGTTTTGGTAAAAGAGGAGTGATAATGGAGGGTCTGCGCGATGGTAAGGCAGAGGGTTTGGGCAGAAGAGGTCTATGCAATGGTGAAATGGTGGAATGGTGGAATGCAGGAAGAGGAGAGCTATAGGTGGTGGAAGTGGGGTGGTGTGGAGTAGGTGTCATGGGAGGTGAAGGGAGATGGAAGTGGTGGAGGGAGGGAATAGTGGACTGCGCAGATTTGGGAGGTAGAAAGGTTGTTAGGGAGACTACGCGGGGCAGTGAAGGGAGTGGTGGGAGTTTGAAGTTCAGGGGGGAGGAGGGGGTGGGATGAGAGGTAAGTATTGCAGGTATGTATGGAGGGGATAGGAAGATGGGTAGGAGGAAGTGGAGGAGGCTGATTGATTATCATAGAGGGAGGTTAGCACAGAGGAGGAGAGAAGTGGTGGAGAAGCCACTGGCTATACGGAGTTGAAAGTTGTATGGTAGAGTAGAGTAGAGGAGATGTGTGATCACATGGGAAGTGGGGCAGGGAGTTGATGAAGAGATGCATGGTGGAAAGGGAGAAGATGGAGGAGAAGCATTTGTGGGACAAGAAGTGCGCAGTGGAGGGGTTTGCACAGAGGAGGGTGGATGGAAGCATAGGTGTAGCATGAGCTGTGGGGTGTAGTGCTAGCACCATGGAGGAGAGAAGAAATGTGGGGGGTAGGGTATGGGGATTTAGTCCCACATGCCCCCCCACAGAAAGACTAATGTTTTTTTATACTAAGTTTGAAATACATTAAGCAAAGCAAGGCGGTTTGCGATGGGTGTTGAATATGTGAGTGTTGCACTTGGTGGTTAAACGTTAGGTTTGAATTGCAAACATAAATCATGTAGATTCACAACAAATTAAATCTCAGATATTATTGGAGTTTAACCCCCAATCCAAATTTTTAAAAAAAAATTCTATCGATATGCATGCAAGCCTTAGTTTGTGTGTAAAAACCTGCAATAAACGCCTTAATTTGCATGCAAAAGGTCATACGACCTCTGTATGCAAATAATTTTTGCCACAAAATTAGTTTTGGGAGGGTATATGCATATTTATAGTCATTTAAAATTAAAACAACAACCTAGACATGGTGGCAGAGTCAGATTTTGCTCAAAGTGGATGGAAAAATAAATTGAAAGAAAAATTTAAATATGAGGCCAAAAATTGAACTTTCTGCCCCACGGTGGGCGCCAGAAATGTATATGGTTCTAAATATGGTCCTCTAACTTAGCCATACACTTCAACATATTCATTGTTCATTAGTCACACACAAGAATGAATATGGAGTTATTCATCCTGCATGCCTAGATGAGTCGACCTATTGCCTCCTATCTAGACAAGGTTTTGAGTAGCTCTCAAAATATGAGAGTCCAACAACCTAGACCGATCTAAGAACAGAGGATTTAATCTAGAAATGTAAATGCAACATTTGTCTAGAAATGAGATTAAGCTTAGTCTAGAAATGAACATGAGATATTAAGCTAGAAATTAATATTATATTAAACTAAGAATGCTTGAAAGAAGCTAAACTATGCATGATTAATCTAGAAATTACATTAATCTATTGCAATATTGAAAGCTTGAATGCACATATATGAGTTAGAAATCCAGCAGCAATTTGATACTTCAATAATGTTTTCTCCTCTTTTGAATGAGAAATAAGAGAGTTCTTTTATAGAATGAGAGTCCAGTTAGAATGGCAAGTTTCCTTTGAGAGAAATAGTTAACACCTCAAAATCCAGTTCAGATTAGCAAGTTTCTTTTGAGAGAAACAGTGAACTGTTGTCTTTTTGAGCGAATGAAGTAGTTAACTGATTTGTTGCACTTTTTGAATCTCAGTCAACTCAAAGTTTCTATTTCTGAACTGAAGTGAGGATTTTGGAGAAATTATTTGATTAAATAAATGAAATATGACCTCATAAATGCATTTTATCAATTATTTGAATAATTAAGTTCAATTATTGAAATGAGGGTATTTATTTAATAATTAAATATTATTTAATTCATTTTTATGTATTTTAGCTAAAAGGGTGAATTTAATTTAATTAAAGTGCTAGGACTTTGTAATTTAATTAATTCGATCATAGGGTTTATTTAGCTAAATGTAATTGATATTTAGGAATTAAATATAGTATCTGATAAATGCATATTTAGGATTTTCTACATTTGACACTTAAGTCAAGTAGAGTCAGTCGAAACTCATAATTGCCTAGTACAATAGGACTTAGATGATTTAGAAGAATGACAAATGCAACAAAATTGGTTAGAGTTGTAAGATGCCAAATTTGGGGTGTTACAATAACTATAGGAGTTATTAATCCATGTCGTGTTATCTCCATCATATTATTAGTTAATGTTTTCTAAAGAAAGGAATCATTTTATTAAATTTGTTAATATTTTGTAAATCATATTTTGATTGTGTTTTTCTATCTATTTGGAAGGAATTGTGAATTAATTCTTTAAAGATGCACTTACAATTCCATTTTATTTTTGCTTGTCATAGAGGTTAGTTTTATTGGAAAGGTAAGTAGTGGAATAGAGTAATGGTTCATCATAAGTAGTGTATGAGCATAGATCAATGAATTATATAAAGAAACTAACATCAATTCTTAAGGTATTTGCACAACAAAAGCGAGGACACAAAGATATCATGTCCACTAGAAGATGTTGACAACACACACACACATACTTTCATTTCAATATTATCTATATATGTATATGTATCTAGAGATTCCTCAAAGTATCAAAACATGTTATTACATAGTAGCATACATGATGTAGAATGAATTTTACTCTAACATTGAAAGTAAATATAAATATTATGGATAGGAAATATTCATAGTTGAATAAATCACGCATAAAGTAGCTCACATGCCAAGATGGAAGAGGAAGGGTCTAGTGTCAAGTTATTTGAAAAGAGAAATCCCTATTTATGACAATAAGACTGGAATGAAAGTATATACACACATATATGTATATGTATAGTATTTTGCATGGTGTATTTTACTATGAAATAACATGTTTTACTACTTTGTTTAAGGGGTCCCTATTGTTTATTTTGTGCACATAACTTTATTATCGGCTTTGTGCATTATTAAATTTATATACATTAAATTAGTTGCAAAAACACCTTATATTTTTCTTATTGTGTGCCTTACCATAATCTTGGAGTTGACTACTAAAGAATCCTAATGACAAAATTCTTTTAGCTTACCTAAAAAATTTCCTCTCTTTAGGATTCCTTGAGAATTTACATTTAGGAAAAGGCATCGATAGAATGTTAATTCTAAAGAAATATTTATATTTGTTCTCAATATAATAATTATTCAAGCCTTTGCAAAAGTAGTTGCAAAATATAAATCTCACTAAAATGTGGAGATTGTTACTTTAAATATTTTTTGGAATGTGGAAAATATTGAAGATAAAATAGTGAAAAATAGCTTAGATCAATGAATCTTTAATTTAATCAATAAAAGGAAAATAAAAAATATAAATATTGGTATATAATTCCCTTATGATATGTATAAATTATGAAACATACTAATTTTACACTTACAATGAATTGCTATTATAAATAGAAATATAAAACCTTTTAGATAACTATAGTGTCATAAATTTTATCCTCATACAAATATACACTCATTTAGGATCACTTTGGTGGTTTTCTCGCATGCCCCTACTAGATGATTGATTATGTTGATTACATGACCAAATCTAAAAGCCTATTTGTAGAAGAGGAAAATTGAACCACGACGAACAGTGGTAAGCCCTCAAGGACTCAATATCCTACTCTCCACTCATAGTAATCTTCCAATCACTATGACCTCAAGTTTTTCTCTTTAGAGGAATTGTGTGTGTGTGTGTGTGTGTGTGCAACTAATGCAAACTAACAATATTAAATTTTTAGACTACAAAAGGCAAATACATATGTTAGGAGGACCTTATAGAAAACTTGTATACTCTCTATCTAGGATGCATGTATTCATCATAGATGACCATTTAGTGTGAAAACATTCCATATAGAAAAAGGATGTAAAGATGGAGGATAGAAATCCATATCAGTTTAGTGAAAAACAACGAGTATACTATTAAAGTTTTAGGTGACTTTACCACACCCCGAATCCTATCAAATGAAAGACCAAGATAACTTCCACAAGAGAATTTTAATACAATTGAATTAATATGAAAGAATGATATTATTGTTAATAGACATAATCAAAATTAACATAATAGGCCTTCTTATATTGGAAAGGAAATAAGAGACAATGATAAGAAGATGATAAGTTATCGCCTATACAAGGTGGAATTACATGTCCATAAAAGGTGGATCATCCTCCATTATGAAATGAAGTATGTGAAACATGTGGAGGATGATAACGTGATATGCACACTAAAGGTTGGATCTCACACATAAATTGGAATGAGATAACAACTATCACCACTTAAAGTGGAATTTCTCATACACCATGTGCTCATATAGGTGTAAACTCCTAGGTGTCTCATATGAAAACTAATATGAAATGAATTATCCTAGGTAATCTTAAGTAAAGTCTAATTAGGAATATTTAATTACACCAATACCCCCTCTTCAGTGAAAGTTAGGGGAATACACTTAAACCCATGATGCAAGATGGGTCCTAGCTACAAGGCCATGTTAGGTACCCATGTAGAAAATGTAATGAAATGCAATCTCTCATAAAGAGGACAGAGAGAGAAAACCTCATGGGATAAAACTCCCCTCCAAAAAGAGAGATAAAAACACACGAGATGCATGGATGAATGGAGGATTCAACACCTCCAAAGGAATACATACATCATGTATATACAAAAAATTATCTCTCCATGGGAAGGAAGGAAGGAGGTATGATATTGCCCCCATAATGATTATATCCTACAAGTTTGGTTAGTGTTTGAAGATAAAACATAGTCCAATACCTATAAACAACATTTCTCCCCTTGGGAATAAGATATACAAAGTGCAAATGCAATAATGCTTCCCATCTGGATAGGAACTATAAATTGGAATCCAAATGAAGTATGATGATGTTTCCATGAACCAATCCATATCTAAATGAAAGGAGAAAGACAATATCCAAATATGCATCTTTGAAGACTGAATAGGTATCTCCAAGCTCAATGAATCCATCACATCATCAAACTAAACCATGAAATGTGACAAACCAAGTAAGGAAAAGAATCAAGAATGCCTCCAAAGAAGGTGAAGAAGTATCTCCAACTTCAATTGTGATGATACTATCATCAAAGAGAAGAGAAACCTCTTCAATTATGTATCCCACATATGAGGTGTGAGACTCCACAAATAATGAACCAATGTCTGGAAAGTAGGAATCCCAATCAAGAAGACAAATAGATATCTCTTGCAATGACTCATTGGAATCACCAATAAGATATGAATGTGTAATCCCAAATGGAGAAGTAGGAGCTAAAAATGGAGTGACTGGATCATCTTTACTCTCAATATATACATTATATCTAATCTCCTCTAATGTGTCATCATCATAGGGAATGTTATCTGCATCATCAAGTGGAAGGAGAAAAATCTACAACGGGCTCATTTGGGAAAGGAGGAACATGTGGATCTCCAAAATGCTCCCAAATAATTGTCCAAACTATGTGTGGGAATTGAATATTGATTAGGATCTTGGATTATATATCATGGTATAAATCCAAACCAAGACTCATACTAATTAATCCTCTAAAATGATAATTCTTATCTTCCCAAAATATTTCTTCCACTTTTTCTTTGGCCCAAGTATGAGTCCATAAAGATGAGGCAAGAGATTAAGTCATCTATAATGTGTGATGATTCCTTTTACCCATGACTTATAATTACCCTTAGTCAAAGTTATTATAGTAGGATGTGTTCCATATAACATGATTACATGAATGATACACTTCTCACATTACAAAATGAAATAAATAAATGATTACACCCCGTAATCAGACTATATAAGACTTAGATCACTATGTGAAAGACCAAATTAAGGTCTATGCATTACAATTGAAAAACTAAGACAAATTTTTGAAAGTAAAATTTCTCATCAGTCACTATAATCTAATAAGACCACTATAAAATATAGAAGAAAAAAATATGCACTTCAAAATAGCAGTTGAAAAGGAGTTTGTGTGAGCCCAAACAAGGCCTTGGAAGTTACAAAAAATAAAATTAGCGATTTTCAAAAAAATACAAGAATAGAGATCAAAAACCACCTACATCACTGTTTAGAGAACAAAATTATACCCCCCCCCAAAAAAAAAAATCTTGAAAAAAGGAGTCCGGATGACTGAGATACTGTTATTTCAAGATTGCCTCAGTAATTATTTTTTATGAATCATCGTCGTTGCACCTCCAAAATTCAAATGGCTCTAGATTTGGCCTCGGATGTCCGATTTGGATGAAAAAAACTTGATTTAGGAATTTTTGAACCTTATAAATGTGATTCCAACCTATAATTTGCACCAACAAGCTCCAATATTAATCTGCAATAGAAAGCCACAAAATACAAAACCCCAAATTTTGTCCAAATAGACTATGTAATGGTGATGCCCAAATTGCCTTATTCTGCACCCATAATTGAATCAAGTCAAGATTTATATTCTTTAGAAGAGGTCTTCACACCTTGAGAGCTCTTATACCATGGTAGAATTGCTCTGATACCATGTTAGAGTTTTAGGTAACTCTACAACACCCCCAGGTTCAAATGAAAGACCTGGATAAATTCCACAAGATAATGGCAAGACAATTGCATTAAGATGCAAGAATGATATTATTGATAATGGAAATAATAAAAAATTACATAATAGAGCTTCTTATATAGGCAATGAAATAAGAGATAATGATAGGGAGAAGATGAGTTACGAGTTATGCAAGGTGGAATGACATGTCCACCAAAGGTGAATCATCCTCTATTATGCAATGAAGTATGTGCAACATGTGGAGAATGATAATGGGATATGTGCACTAAAGGTGGATCTCACACATAAAGTAGAATGAGATAACAACTATCACCACCTAAAGTGGATTTTCTCCTAAACCATGTACTTTTATAGGTGTAAACTCCTAGGTGTCTCATATGCAAAATACTATTTAATACACTATCCTAAGTAAGATTAAGTAAAGTGTAATTAGGAATATTTAATTACACCAACATATGCTATAAACTGCATTATAAAATAGAAAGTAAAACATGAAGGAAATGATTAAAATGACAAGAGAAGGAAGAGGAATACTTACAAAGGATCTAGCAATTAAGGCTCTAGCATGTCTAACATTCTTCTTCATTGTACCTACACATATATTACCAAGAAAAAATGTTGGGGTGGATATGATTATAGGTTTTTCATTATCAAACACATATTTTGGTGCTTCTACCTCCATAGACAACCAAATAGATAGATATTGATAAAAGAGATAAAATTATATAAAGAGAGATAAATAAAAATTGATGGGTCTTTGATTAGTGTCTTTTTGGGGTGTTTTGAGTTTAGTTTCATGATAATTTAGTAGTATTTCCTAAGACTTGTCTACACTTAAACATATTATGATGGACTTAGTATGTTATCATATGCTTAATATAATGTTACATATTATAGTTATAACTCTATGTGAAATGGTAATTGATTTTAATTTATATGGTATTTTGGGATGAATCAATGTGTCTGCATATATTCTCGTGTCTAAGATAAATTTCGGCTACAGGGCATGAAAATCTAAAGTTTCAGATAATGAACTAATTACTATTACAAGGGAAGACATAGTCAATCCAAAATTCATGTTCTTTTATGAAGCATGACACTCTAGACCCTACTATTTCCATGCACAGTTTGGACAAAGACTTTGCAATTGGTAATAAATATTTAATGGGGAGGAAAAATTAGTGCACTTGTAAAACCTCATGTTGCCTTTTACATGATCAGTTCTCATTCAATTTTCTATGTTTTTAGCTTTGCTTTAATAGTTTTTGTTGTTGAATAAGTCCATCTCTTGTTGAGAAATGACAAGTGAAATAAATTATTAAAAGATTTTGTTGATTATTTCTCTAATATTTGTCTTATAAAAGGAAGGGAGCTCTTATAAGCAATAGTTAATTGGATAGAGAATATAGTGATAGATTTCATTTGAGTTATCATTACAATTTATTATAATTATAATTCAAATTATCATGAATACAAGTAGATAGTAATTCTCAGTTAAAAGAAGCATTATGTTTATCTGAGGTTATAGAACCTCAAGAAAGTGAAACTTGAGATGGTGTAACTCTCTATTAGATTAGTTAGTTGTGTTTTAGTTAATTATATTTCATTCATAATTGCACAATTGTTTGATTAGTATAGTCCATTTACATTGATCTCATTTTGATACAATGCATGATTAAATTAGTGGTTGACAATTATTTCCATGTATTGTTAACATAGTATAGTTTAAGATTAAGGTTTGTGTAATAGATTTTTATTTAGTAGTTCCTTTTGGTTAATTTTTGTGTAGAATATTTCTATAGCATGCACCTATATTGTCTCACTTACAGAAAAAGATACGTGAATCAGAACTAGTGTAGAATACTTATAATATAATTGCCTTTCATTTTAGTTTCGTGTTTTGTTAATTGCTAGATTTACTTTATTGCACATAGTGTGTAGGTGTCATCTAAGAAAATACATCCCTGGTCAATAACTAAATGATCTTCTAATAGGATGAGAGGTTATTTAATAGAATAATAGTCACTTCATTAGGATAGTGTATTGAGCTAACTACACTTACTAATCATCCTTGATAAAAACTAGCCAATTTCGGTATCTTTTTAGGGGATGTGTTGAGGGATAGAATTTATAGTGTAGTTTTATCTCTTGATATTTGTGTCCATAGTATAATTGTTATATTTTTAGAATTTAGACTTTAGTTAGTATAACTTTCAGTTGAATAGACCCTACTAACAAGTGCAAGAAGATAGTTAAATGCTCAAATATAAATGTCTTGTGGCAGAGAAGAGATATGATAGGGAGGTTTATTCCCTTAGTTTCAACATGAGATACATTTCTTATGAAAACTGGTCAAGAAGATATCTATAATCTAATAAAATATTTAGAAAGGAGAGATATTATGGAAGACTCAAAGGACCCTGAGGAAGAATAGCCTTTACAACAACCTGTTTAATCAGAAAATATGGTTGGTGAATAATTTGAGAATCCTACTAAACCTGTCACTTTTGATTTTCCCATATCAGACCAAGAGAGAGCTATCAAAAAGAAGAATATACCTCCATCTTCTTTGCATAATTTATATAGATAAGTGACAAAGGATCTTGATACCTTTTTGTTTGAATTGTATGTGCTTTTCCAGAGATATGATTATACAATAGATGCACATAGAATTAAGCTCTTTCCAACCAATTTGAAGGATGGAAATTTAAGGTGGTTCATAGCAATTGGTATAAATTTTATCAGTAGTTAGGAAACAATGAAATAATTTTTCTTGCAAAAGTATAAGATTATTGCAGAGGAGAAGACTCAAGAAAGTAGGAAATTTTCAAGTTGACTCAGAAGGAAGATGAACTCTTGGAGGGTAATATAGAAATATTTCACTTCACCTTGAGGAAATATCAACAAAATAAACTTTCCCCTGAGTATTTCATGCTTGTCTTCTTGAGAGGAATAAATGATGATTGCATTGATACATTAAATTTTATGGGAGGAGGTGGCATAACACACTCTACCTTTGAGTAAATTTTCAAGCTAGCCAAAAAATACTCAAGGTTGATGCTGAAGAAAAATAAGAGTATCCAACTTCTACACACTTATAAATCTGCCAATGGTGTATCATGAATAAAGCTTAGTAATTTTAGCTCAAACATGGAGGATATTATAATTCACATGGTTACACAATTGGAGACTATGCATATTAAGAAGAAGCAAGAGTAAGTAGACATTGCACTCACTAATTTTTGTCCACATTGTAGGAAAAAGAAAACATCATGTCAATATAAGAAGCTCATAGCCATAACTAATGAAAATCCTTCAAAGCTGGAGTTTCATGTAGTTGAAGATGATGATAGCCAAATATTATATTTCTCAATGAAATCCATGGCAATAATGTCAAGGTATGCCTCCTGATCCATTATCTTACGGTAACATTGTTGGAAATATGGAAATAGATGCTGAAGATATGGATAAGTATTTTTATTGATGGAAAAATATGGTATTTAGACCCTAATCTAATATGTGCAACTCACCAAGAAATCATACCGAAAGATGGATTGAATTTTGGTTAAGTACAGTGTGCAAAATAGAGTGTTCTTCCAGCATAGACTATTTTTGGATCAGAGAAGACTCCTAGGTGAATATATTTGGGTGTAGACCTAAGGGGATCATGTTAGAGGTATATTATTGCTAATTTCAAAGTTCCATGGCAAGATATTTTTTCATGTAGAAGTTACATACATTTGAGTGTTAGTTTTCAAGGTTGACAGTTAGAACAAGCTGACAAGGTGAAACATCTTATTGCACAAATTGGTAAAATGTTTTTGATCGTCAAAGCACACTCAAATTAGTTGATTTGAAATATCTAAATTAAAAGCAATGATTAAATTTATTTGAATTGGTATTTCAATTTTGTGTTTGGCAGTTAAGGGTAAAACGGTTTACATATCCCAAGAAGTTTTATGTCGAGATTGTGTGATCAAATTATAGATTACAGAGGTATAAAATCAACTAACTAGGTTTTGAATATAGAGAGGATAGTTGTTGATGCATGATTAGTGGCATGAAAGCTATGGTATGAAAATTTCATGCAGGATTCGTAGATCTAAGTTACTAATTGATGAAGAACACAGATAAAGGGCAGTCAGTGACAAAGGGTATTAGATCTATGTTTTGTGCTTACATAGAACTATAATTAGGCATTGTTAAGTGTTATGTTAGGTGGTTAATTATATCTAGATCATTGTATTTATCCTTGTAAGGTAGTGAGGCTTTCTATATGTTTTTTTGCCCTTTTTGTATTGAGCAGTGAGCTCTAGGTAGTAAGCTTGAATGCAAGTGCATTTGTAACTTATTGTAAGGTAATATTTATGTAGAGTATTGGCTTGTGGTTGTCATCTCCACTATTTTTTGTTTCCCTAATAGGGTTTCCACAATAAAAATCTATGTATTATGGTGGTGTGCTTATTTTTTTTATGTTTATGCACTTTACTTTTTAGTGTATTTTATGAAATGGTGATCAATGGTAGACCACCAGGTCACACATGTACATCGGAAAGACCCTAAATCCTATCCTCAAGCCAAATCTAATTTGTACAACCCAAATGATGCAACGAAAAAAATACAAAATCTAGATAAGGGGAGATTTAGGGTATTTCTTTATGATGTATGAAATAAAATGATAAGAGATCTTATGTTTAGTATTAAAAGAAGATGTAACAGCAAGGTGCAATAACATATTTGATCTAATGTGTAAAAGTAGATACAAGATGTAGGAAAAAGAATGTGTGTACCTAAAAATGGAAGAGGAAGAAGGTGTTCAAATATTGATATTATGTCTGAAAAGTCCTGAAATGTCTTTGTACCTGAATTTAGCAGTCTATGATCTACAACTATGTAACCTACAACATTCTATTATGTTTCAAGAATAGATAGGAAGTGGTTCAACCTGTACCCAGGTATGGGTCAGAGGTTTGACCTATACCCAATCTTTTCAAAATCATGAATAGAAAGTGGGTCTAGGTAGCTCTTTGGATTGTCTTTCTATTTAGGTAGCTTAAATATGCACTAGGAATATCATAGTATATGTTGAACGTTTGACCTATACCTGATAATGTTATAATTCGAAACAAAAAATTGATCTAGAAAGTTCTCTCAAATGGGTTCTCAGATCTGCAACTAAATCTCTATTATGAACCTATTCCTGCACACAAGATAGAAGGGGAAATTGTTTGGGGAAAGGGGCTTGCCTTGGTCAAGCCCCCATTCAGGAATTAACCTTGAAGTGAAATAAGTAAACCATGTAAAACAAGATAAATGTAAGTATTCACCTTGCTTTTCAAACCCTTGTGGATGGATACAAATCCACTATACCCACAAATATGTATGCTTTCTTGATTGAATGTTGAATTGTAGAATATAAGATTTATTCTCCAATGCAATAGACCTACCCTTTCCAAAACATGGATCATGGATGTATGTATGCTTGATATGCTTGAAGGAAAAGAATGAAGAATAAAGAATGGATAAGGACCCTCTTGTTCATTTGGTACATCCTCCATTACTCCATCATGAGAGAGAGATTCACACAATAGTCTTCAAATCTTGGAGCCAAAACATTGCTTTCTTGTAATTACCTTAGCCTTAAATGTTTTCAATTATGGGCATGTAATGGATCTAATAAACTCTTTAGAAGTAGGTTTGTAAGAGATTATGGATCTGTGAGACCTACCTTAGACCGTCATAATTTTACCACTTTATCTTTTATGCTTTCAGTGATTATTTACTTAGACATACTTTGACTATTAAGACTCTTATGTATTTGACGATCTATTAAATCCTATGTTATATATTCAGTACATGGTTATGTAATCAGGGTACACTCGAGATACTTTATGTTTTGATTCAGTTTCATTTTATGATGATGTCATATATGGGAATAATTGTGTGGATGCAATTGTGATGAAAATTGGTTTAGGAAACCAATGATATGTTTATTTAATTCAAATACATATATAGTTTATATGCAATGTAGTATTGATGATGTATTATGTTTCCATATCATGTTATTTGGACCTACTGATGTGTGCAATGAGTGTGCATAGATAGTTGACCATTGATCTAAATCAGGGACCCAGAGTTGGAACCTATGTTATATTCTATGAATTCTAAGGTCCTATTTATACAAAGAAACATGGACCTCATTGTCTAATTTGTTTATTCATGAATTTTTTTTGAATGTGTGTATTTAATTGAGTTAAATTAAATGTAATTAAGCCATGTCATTTGTTTATTTAAATTGTGCCAATTTTAGCAATTGTTATAATTAAGTGTTGGCATGGCTAGTTAGGTGAATCATGGATATGCGTAGGGTTAACTAGGGGTTACCTAAGTGTAGTACCCAAGCCTAACCTAGGTTAGGAAGTTTCTATATGGTCATCGTGACTTAGAAATCTATGTGTAAACTTTAGGTAGAGTTTAGGAGGGTCTTTTAGGCTCCTAGAAGGTAACCGGGGTCAATTTTAGCTACCCAAGTTGGTACTGTAGGGGTTAGGGGTCATTTTCAACCCATTAAGAGCCTTAAAACTAAATTATTACTCCCCTAAAGTCTCCTTTTCAAAGTTGAGCGAATTTGAAGAGTTGTGTAGTTTTGGTTAACCTCTCCTTTCTTCCCAAATTGCATTTAACTCCATTTATGGAGAAGGAAGGAAAGTGGGAAGAAGGGATGGTTAGGGTCACCTCATAATTATTAGTTCTAGATATTTTGGAGCTTTTCCTTTATAGGGAAGTTTTTAGGGTGAATTTGGGTGTTCACCCACTCTATACCTTTAGAGATAATTTCAAATTAAAGGATCTTTTTGAAGAAAAATACTTGGAAGGATAGCTCATCTCATATTTCCAATTTTTCCTTAAGCTTGGAGTAAGGTTGGTTTCTCTTAGAGTAGTTTTGCTTTTTTTATGAATGTTCTTATCTTGGAACTCCATTAATGGATTTCTATGTAAATCTTATGTATTTCAAGTTTTGAGTTTTGGGGGTTTTAGTTTGTTGTGTTTTCTTTGTACTCCTTTTTAATTGGGATTCCTCAAGGATCACTCACCCTTGAGAGGGCAAAGTAACCTTGAAGGGGTAGTAGGAAGAGACATCAGGATTGTACAGAGCCTCCCATGTGTGGAGGCATATACATGGGGTTTCATGATACCCATGATGTCAAGTATGCCTAAGGGAACCAAGGGACATAAGGAGGATTTTTTTATGGTTGTATGCCAAGGAGCATCTCGTAAAGATGATTATTCCAAGTCCATGTTTGGCTTGATAATTTATGTTATACTTTTCCTTCTTCTCTTGAGTAGGTCCACCACTACCCCTATTTTTAAGAAGGCCTCTTGGAGACCGTCTCACTGTCTTGCCATGTATGGGAAGTTTTCTTATGTTTTGTGGATATTTATGTTTTCTGTGAGATTGTGAGTTCTTTTGTGTTACCTATTCCATTTTGGATCCCCTAGCTCAGGGGTGGCCTTGTTAAGGCCTACGTTGGGAGGTGAGTCTCCATGGTCAACCACATACTTTTACAGGATTTCAACTAGCATTTGGAAACCCTTGGCAGCTTTGTCAAAATCATCATGTCACAGGAATCAAGGATTTCATTGTAGAACCATGTTATATGTATCAATAAATTCATGAATAGATGTATTTTGGTTATATTTCATATTGGAACTATTCATCAAATGTAATCTTGGTTATTTTATATATTTATGAAGAGAGAAATTTGAAATATTTCTTGTATTGTTTGGAAGGATTAAATGGATTAATATGCAAATTTTAATTTTGAAGATTTATTAAATCTAAATGTGTGGACGTTTGGAATTAATTAGTTTATGAGCATATGTTTTTTAGGTATAACGTTATTTTAAATAATCAAATACAATAATATGTATGGCATTAAGATTTCAAAAATATGGTAATGGAAGAACTATATAGTTAGTTAAATCTCTAATTATATACAAATAAATCATTGCTATCATTAAATGA
The DNA here is from genome assembly GCA_018584345.1 of Thuja plicata. Taxonomy (NCBI): domain Eukaryota; kingdom Viridiplantae; phylum Streptophyta; class Pinopsida; order Cupressales; family Cupressaceae; genus Thuja; species Thuja plicata. The sequence goes on along the minus strand of MU222466.1, from coordinate 383,079 downwards.
AAGATGTTTATTCTTTATCTAAGCTAATTTGATATAGTATATGTATACATACTATTTTTTTTTTTTTGAAGATTATTTTTACACTTAGAAGAAATTTCAGATTTTTGCAAAAAAATAATTGCTCAAAATGAAATTTTATTTCCTACAATGTTTAGACCTAATTGTTTAGATATTTTATATGTATTTAAAAATAATAAAAATATGCCCACATACCTGTTGTTTTGGAACAAAGGTTTTCATATTTACAACAGTCAATTAAAAAATAATATTATTTTTTTGTTGTTGTAAATATATATATATATATATATATATATATAATTTTAATCTTTTTTTTGGTTTTTATATTAAAATGTTTTAATAAAAATTCAGGCTATTTCGTTAAGCCCCCCTTCCCCTTTTCTCCCTTCACGGTGGGTGGTCAGGGTCAGGTGGCGTCGTTCCATCCCGCGCCACCACTGTGGTAAAACACAGTGGTGGGTGGGCGGGGTAGTGGTCATACCGCACCCTATGCCTCCCCCCACTATGCTCAACCCTCCTCTATTGCTATGCGGCCAGCAAAAAAACCCCTCCGCCGCCGCCCTCCATTAGATCACCTCCACCCTGCATCGAAACACAAAAAAAAATTTAGGATTAGAAACATATATTATTCAAATAAATTTAGGGTTAGTATTTAGTTAACTCATAACCATTTCAAAATTTGTGTTTTAATATTAAAGTATATAATATTTTAACAAACAATAAAAGAATATATATATAATATTTTTAATGCATGAAGTTTTTTTTTAGAAAGTAGATTATAAGCATTCTATTTTAATTGGAAAACTAAATCTTAAATTAGATTAGATTTTGATTTAAATATTAATTTAATTAGATGATGATTTTAAATTTAAATTAAGTTCATAGATAGAGTAAGATAATCTAATTGTGTTTAGACTTGTTTTAAAAATAAATGGTTATTTAATTGTAAGATTTATTTGAAATGTCAAAATTATTAGCATTTAAAAAAAAAAATCTCCTAAATTTGATATGTTTTGTATTTAGTTAAATTTAATTAAAGATATTTACTAATTTTAGTTCGTGTGTTTAACGTTAGATTTATCTTCCATTTTGGGTGTCGTTATAAATGGATTAATTAAATACTTAAAGTTATTGGAGTACTAATGAAACTATTAATTTGAACTTTATTATTATAACTAGATAAACATAACTAATTGATAGGGATGTTTAAATAATCTCATATCATTACATCTAGATTATTAAAGTCTTAATGGTATTGTTGACCATTTTCTTACATAGTTGACTTTTGGTAAACCATGGTCAAACCTAGGTCACATGCCTCAATTTTCATGCACATGCATTCCCTATAGTATTATGGACCTTTTAAACCCAGTTACATGCTTATCAGTGTTGGTTGATTTTTTGGTTAGCTATGGTTGACTTTAGCCAACTATCTCAATTTGTGTGCCTGGTCAAGCTTGCAGCTTAGGGATCCATGTAGGATAGTTGTGAAATCTATTCTACATAGTTTGAATTTTAGTCAAACTTGGTCAAATATGGTCAACCTTTTTTTGGTTGGACCATTGTGATGTTTTGGATAATTAAACTTTATAGGTTAAATTGTTTCCCTCTGCATCATTTTGCATGCACATGGAACTCTTTGGGATAATTTAGTTAACTTTAACGTCTTGTAAATAATTTTGTTGGTGTGTTTTTGCCCAACTTTTGGGAATGACATTTTAGTATCAGAGCCATGTTAGAATCATTGGGAACCTAACCCACTACATAATCAATAAATTTTGTCCTTGTATGTGTAGGATATAAACTATCACTCGACAAGCCCGTAGACAAGAATGAGGTCAGAGACATACCCCCTCAACTTGCAAGGAGGTATGATCTGAGGTAGAGGATCATGGAGGGGATCAGGGTCCTCCACCTGAACAACCTCCTAATCCAAATGCAACATTACTTTAGGCCTTTCAGAATTTGGCCAGACTCATACTAGACCGTATGCCTCCCATGATATAGCAGAATGAACAATAGAATTTGGAAGGACGTGGGTTCTCTACCAAAAAACAAAGTAGGAGCCCACCTCCTAGGTTTTGTGAGATTCAAGATAAGCAAGAAGTAGGGTCCATTGGAGGACCAATAATTATACCTAGAATAGAGGCCCAAAGGTTCGATAGAGCACCCCCTGACATTGGGAATTAGATTACGGAATTGATACAGCTCAAACCACCTTCATTCTTAAGAGGAACAAATGGGACAGGTGCAGATTCTTGGCTTCTAAGTCTCGAGAGGTGCTTTTGGTTGTGTAACTATGGTAGTAACCTTAGAGCACATTTTTCTATTCTCTTGCTTAGAGACCAAGCCTCCACTTGGTGGAGACACAAGGAATCTAAGGGATACTTGTTCATTGATACCCTTACTTGGGATACTTTTCTTGAGATTTTCAAAGCCAGATATGTCTCATACTAGTTCATACAACATCATATAAATGAGTTTCATGATCTCTAACAAAGGGGGCTCTTAGTATCCCAATATGAGGCTAGGTTTCTTGATCTCCCCCCTTATGTGGAGTACATGGGGGATGAGAAGCTATAGGTTAACCGGTTCATCAAGGGTTTGAATCCTACGATATCAAATAGGGTACGCATGGTATGTTAAGAAGACTTAAGGTTCATGATGGATAGAGCTTTGGTGGCTAAAGAGATAGTCAAAGGTCCACATGATGCTAGGGATAGGTCTCAAAACCATAATCCCACACCCGATGCCTCAGGATATCAAAAACCCCCATGGAAGGGGAATCAGAGGTACTCTTTGGGGTCATTCAAGACCGCACAACCACAAAAGTCTCACTAGAACCAGCGGCAAAGGCTACCATAGGTACAACAGGGATCTAAGCCTAGGAAGTGGTAGAAACAGGGTCCTAGAAAGGACCAGAGACCATAGGAACCTTATACACCTCTAGCATAGACTCAGGAGTCCGCTAGGGGTAGTTATAGTGGGTTTATAGTACTCCACACCTCAGGGCATTTAGGTTCAAGTATGTGGTCCATGTTACACTTGTGGTGCCATGGGCCACATAGCTAGACACTTTCTACAAGCCGATAGTTAGTATGCAAAGATGTCAAAACTAATAGTTGGGGATAGGGGAAAGTCCCACATGGTATTTACAGTGGTGGATAACTGCTAGGTAGAGAACCAAGCCACCATCATTGAGGCCTCATTTGATACATGAGCTACTAACTCATTTATTTATCCATTAGTTATGGAGTGTTGCAGGCTAGTGGAAGCTAGACAAGAGGTTAGATGGGAGGTAGAGTTAGCCTCAGGAGCTAGAGTTTCTATTACTTCAATGGTTAGATATTGTATGATCCAAATTGATGGAATAGATACCATATCATATATTAGAGTTATGCCCCTTGGATCTTATGGTCTAGTTCTTGGCATGGATTGGCTAAGTGCCCATAAGGACAAGCTATATTGTCATAAGAAGAAGATAGAATGTTTGGATGATGATGGTACAACTACAGTGATTTCAAGAATCTAGATACTTGTATCCCTCTGTGTGATTTTCTCTATGAAGCTTAAGTGGTGCATGCGGAAGGGATGCTAGTTGTACACTATCATCATTAGCAATAGGGAAGAAGAATAAGAGAAGGAAACCTCCCTTGATGACTTCCCCATTCTTCAAGAATTTGCAGATGTGTTTCCTTTAGAGCTACCTGGTATGCCTCCTCCTAGAGTGGTTAATATTCACATAGATCTCGTACCAGGAGAAAAACTAGTTTCCAAAGAACCTTATAGGATGACCACTAATGAGCTTAATGAGCTCAAGATACATCTTGAGGAACTATAAAGAAAATAAATGTTCATCCTAGTGTTTCTCCTTGAGGTGCACCAATGATCTTTGTGAAGAAGAACGATGGATCTCTTAGGTTGTGCATGGATTACTGACAGTTGAATAAAGTGACCATCAAGAATAAGTATCCACTTCCTACGATTAATGACATGTTTGATCAGTTACAGGTGCCCAAGTGTTCTTAAACATAGACCTCAAGTTGGGATACCACTAGTTGAGTATAGTGGATAGTGATATTCACAAGACCACATTCTGTACTAGATATGGCCACTACAAATTCACTGTGGTTCTATTCAATCTTACAAATGCTCCAACTATATTCATGAGTCTTATGAATGGATTATTTTGTACCTTCCTTGAAAATTTTTTAGTTTTATTTCTTGATGACATCTTAATATATTCCACAGATAAGAAAGAGCATGAGGAACACCTAAGATAGGTCTTGTAGTGTCTTAGGGACAATCAATTGTATGGAAGCTTGTCTAAGTGTGCTTTCTTCATAACATAGGTCAAGTATCTAGGCCGTGTTATTTTAGGTGATGAGATCTCAGTAGACCCATTGAATATTGATGCCATTATGGATTGGCTAGCAGATACCACTATGACCGAGGTTAGGATTTTCATGGGATTAGCTGGTTACCACAAATGGTTTTTTGATGATTTCTCTCGAGTAGCACACCCCATCACTTCTCTTTAGTGAAAGGGAAATAAGTTTGAGTGGATTGAGAATTGTGATAGGGATTTTCAAGAGCTCAAGAGTGCACTTACCATTTCACTCATTCTTGTCATGCCAGATCCCTCAACAAAATTTTTGGTTTGCATAGATTCTTCTTTGGATGGTTTAGGAGAAGTTCTTATGCAAGGTGGGAAAGCTACATCCTACAAGTCTAGGAAACTAAAGAATCATGAGCTCAATTACCCTACCCATGATCTTGAGCTAGTAGAAGTGGTGCATGCTCTAGTAAGATGGTGACACTTTATTTTAGGGCATTGGTTTGAGCTTCATTCAGACCATCAGAGTCTTTAGTACATCTTCACTTAGCCGAACCTTAATGCTCGACAATGGAGATGGATGGAGTTCTTATATGAATATAATTTTTATGTCAATTACATCAAGGGGAAAGAGATTGTAGTCACAGATGACTTGAGTAGGAGATGCCACACGCTTTCTTCTATTTCTACTGGAACATATTTGAGAGATTGCATTCTTCATCAGTTACATGAGGATGAGATGTATGCAGAATTTTGTGAGCTGATTTAATCTCAAAAACCCGTTGAGAGGAAGTTTTCAAAGTATACATTGAAGTCTGATGGACTATTGCATTATACAGGACATATCTATATACCTTCTTCTAGAGGATTGCATGAGTTTGTGATGCTAGAGGCTCACAGAGCCCCTTATGTAGCGCATCCCAGAGTTAAGAAGATGCATGCCTATTTGAGACAGTTGTATCATTGCCCCAGAATGAGATTGTAGATTTCTGAGATGGTAGCTAGATGCTTAGAATGCGAGAGTGTGAAAGACGAACACCGTCATCCAAGTGGTCTTCTTTAGCCTCATGAGATACCAATGTGGCAATGGGACACTATCTCTATGGATTTCATAGTAGGTCTTCTTATGTCTTCACATTGTCATGATTCCATCATGGCGATAGTTGAAAAGTTGACCAAGGTGGCTCATTTTTCACTCGTGTGTACTAACTTTACTGTACCAGTAGTGGTTTAGGTTTTCTTGTGAGATATAGTAAGACTGCATGGCATACCTTGTAAGATCATCTTGGATAGAGATTCTCTCTTCACTTTATCCTTTTGGAGAGAACTTTAGGCACCTATGGGAACTAGGCTCAATTTTAGTACATCCTACCACCCTGAGATGGATGGATAGACCAATAGGTTCAATCAAGTGTTATAAGACATGCTACACAATTATATGATAGACCATCAGACCCAGTGGGAGGAATACCTACACCTAGTGGAGTTTGCCTATAATAAAAAGAACTAGACATCCTTGGGTATGGCTCCCTACCAGGCTCTTTATGTAGACCATGCAGGATCCCACTCATTTGGGATTGTGTAGAGGATATATTTTCCATTGATCCTGAGCTAGTCAGAGATATGGAGTAGGAGATGATCTTGATTAAACAACATGTAGTGGAAGCTCAGGATAGGCAAAAGAAGTATATAGATGCGAAGAGGATTGATTGAGCCTATTTAGTTGGAGACAGGGTCTTCCTGAGATTGTGACCACATAAGAGTCTAATCCATTTTGGAAAGTGGTCTAAGCTTGCACCTTGATTTATTGGAACTTTTTAGATCCTTGAGAGGATAGGACCAGTTGCATACCATTTAGCTTTTCCACCTAGCATGTCACACATCCATGATGTGTTTCATGTTTCAATCTTATATAACTATATATATGATGAGTCTCATGTGATATATTGGGATTCCAAGTGTAGGTGGATTTGGATGGGCAGTTGGATTTGGAGTCAATTCATATATTGGCTCAGCAGATATTGGGCCTTCAAGGCTCAGAGATGGACCAGGTTAGGGTCCAGTGGGATTTCTATGATAAGGATACAGCCTCTTGGGAGGACATGACACATATGAGATAATAGTACCCTCACCTCTTCGATGAACTCCAGGAGGGTTCATGCCTAGAGGGGGTGGATGTGAGACCTACCTTAGACTGTCATAGTTTTACTACATTATCTTTTATGCTTTCAGTGATTATTTACTTAGACATACTTTGACTATTGAGACTCTTATGTATTTGAGGATCTATTGAATCCTGTGTTATATATTCAATACCTAGTTATGTAATGAGGGTACACTCGAGATACTTTATGCTTTGATTTAGTTTCATTTTATGATGATTTTATATATGGGAATAATTGTGTGGATGCAATTGTGATAAAAATTGGTTTAGGAAACCGATGATATGTTTTTTTAATTCAAATACAGATATAGTTTATATGCAATGTAGTATTGATGATGTATTATGTTTCCATATCATGTTATTTAGACCTATTGATGTGTACAATGAGTTTGCATGAATAGTTGACTATGGATCTTAATCGGGGACCCAGAGTTGGAACCTGTGTTATATTCTATGAATTCCAAGATCTTGTTTATACAAAGAAACATGGACCTCATTGAATAATTTATTTACTCATGAATGTTGTTTGCATGTTTGTATTTAATTCAATTAAAGTAAATGTAATTAAGCCATGTCATTTATTTATTTAAATTGTGCCAATTTTGGAAATTGTTGTAATTAAGTGTTGGCATGGCTAGTTAAGTGAATTGTGGATAGGTGTATGGTTAACTAGGGGTTACCTAAGTGTAGTACCCAAGCCTACCCCATGTTAGGAAGTTTCTAAATGTTCATCTTGACTTAGAAATCCGTGGGTAAGCTTTAGGTGGAGTTTAGGAGGGTCTTTTAGGCTCCCAGAAGGTAACCTGGGTCAATTTTAGCTACCCAAGTTGGTACCTTATGGGTTAGGGGTCATTTTAAACCTATTAAGAGCCTGAAAAATCTATTATTTCTCCCCTAAAGTCTCCTTTTCAAAGTTTAGAAAATTTGAAGAGTTGTGTAGTTCTGGTTAACTATTAGAATAATTGAGAGGGGGGGTGAATTAGTGGCCTTAAAAATAATTCCAAAAGATCCAACCAAAAAATTATATCTTAAATATAATACCCTTAGTTATCTTTCAGTCCCCAATCATCAAGATGTATGCCATAAATAATTCTAAAAAATATAAACTACTTAGTAATATATATTATTTATCTTTTCTAGACTTTACCAAATAGCAACAAATAAACTTAGAGTTAACCGACCAATCTAGTTTCAATAAATTGTAAAGAAAAATATCAATGCAATGAAACATATACATATTTGACACATATATTTTATCATGGAAACCCAATATGGGAAAAAAAACCTAGGACCGGTAACCCAAAATAATTTCACTCTTCTAAAGTAAGCTAGGTGAAGATCCAAACCTATTAAAGGTTACAATACACAGTGTTAAGTGCGACCTTGTTAGAGGATTTAAAACTAACCATTTGTCTTTTTACCTAGCACTCACTATGTTTTCAACAAGAAAACCTTTTGATACTCTTGAGTATCTCAATATAATAAGGACTATCAAATCCCACTCGATTAAGAGATTTTCGGAATCAATGATTAAACTGATATAGTAAATGATCTATTCAAAATACAACTTTAACTTGCAAATATTCAGATCTATTATTAGTCCAATATTACCTTTCTAATCAATGTTCACTTCAGTTCCTTTGCTTTCCTTCTTTTTTATGCTCGGTGAATTCTCTATCCTCTGTTGCTTGGTGTCTCCAGAATTCCTTGGCTCTATTCTTTAGCCTGTATGATAAGATCTGCATGAAGAATTTTGTCTTCACTAGAGTATATTCAGAATTCCTCTCTTCATAATAAATTCCTTATCTCTTTATATAGACATGATTAGCCTCTCAATCTCCTTTTTTTTGTCATAGATCACTTCTTGATCCATAAAAATTGCCATACTTTCTTTATCCCATAAAGATCTCCTTTAGTTTTATTCCGTAGATCTCTCCTTGATAATTGTGAATAAAATGTTCTTTAAATCTCTTTCCTTTCTTTATTTTAACTAATTGTTGGAAATAAAGCAATCAATCAGTCAATCCCTAAATATAGCTCTGCCAGCTAAGTAGTTTTGTCATTCTTTAACTTCAGTTCTGTTCGGTCATCAGCTCTAGTTATGCTATGTAACAACTTTAGTTATGCTCAGTAATTATCTCTTGCTTGGTAACACTTTCTTGATTACTACGGTGCTCAGTATACACTGTGAACTTCTCGATGTTCACTATCACTTGGTGTATACAAGCCTTTTAATATTTACCAAACAAATAAACTTTGTCTTTTTAAATCTTCAATTTTATGAAAAATAAACTTTGTCTTTTAAAATCTTCAATTTTATGACAATATGTATATGAACAATCAAAACTATATCAAGTTGACATCAATGACAACACAATACATTAACTGATGTAATGTCTTGCATTCACTTTTGTAGCTCGGTGATCATCAACTTATCATCTTCAAACATTCAATCAGTTATAGTTCATCAATCTCTCCCTTTGGCATTGATGGCAACATACTATGAAATATGTAGTATAAAACATGCCATAACATACCAAACTTATTTTTCTATAACCAATTCAAATATCTGAATCTTGGTAAGCTCTTCTAGCTTAGATTTGATTCTTTTGTGTTCTCTCCTTTTCTTCATTCCATTCAATGGATAGGTTTTGTCTTCTTTTTTGTCTCTCCATTTCTTGTAGAATCTCTTCTCCAATTCTCTCCCTTTGATGGATATATTTCTCTCCCTTAATAATTGAATCTTTCTCCCTTTAGATGTTCTTCTCCTTGATAGATATTTCATTTAATATCTCTCTCCCTTTGACAACAATGACAAAAAGAATTTACTACTATGTATTAGCCAACAATATCTCTTGTGTGTGTCTTAGATAAGTACCTTTAGTGTACTATTGATATATCATTGCAGTCCATTTCTCAGATTTCATCAACATGAATGATCTTGTGATAATGTGTAGGTTGGTGTAGCCTCCTAGTCAACTTAGTGACCAATAGACAAGGGAAAAACCTCTAGTCTATTCCTCAGGTACTCAAATGTATCTTTGGGAAAAAAAATTTTGAATATGTCTGCTAGTTTTTCTTTGGATTGTACATATTCCAGTATCACCTATTTCTCTTGTACGTGTTCCCTTAAGTAATGATACTTAATAGTAATGTGCTTTGTCTTGGCATGCATCACAGGGTTCTTTTAAATATTTATAGCACTTGTATTATCACAATAGATAATTACTGGGTCAATAATTTCTTCATTCATACATTTCATCAATTGCTTGATCCATGCAATGTTAGAGAAATTTGTAGCAGCAACTAAATATTCTACTTCTGCAGTTGATTGAGATATGCATCATTTCTTTTTACTTATCCATGTGACAAGTTTGTCACCCATAAAGAATGCTCCTCCTAAATTTCTCTTTCTATCATCTATGTTTCCATCCCAATTAGCATTAGTATAAACTTGTAGCTCAAATTTTCCTTCTTTATTGTACTGCAAACCATAGCCTTTAGTATTCTTTAGATATCTCAAAATTATCTTAACAATAGTCATGTATGATTCCTTCAGATTAGAAAAGAATCTTGAAACTATACCAACTGCATGTGCTATATCAGGTCTAGTGTGTACAACATACACTAGTTTTCCAATCATATATCTGTATAAGGTCTGATTTACCTTGGTTTTCCTATATTCTTTTGTCAATTTGCATCTGGTTCCCATAGGTGTTCCAACTGGTTTGGAGTCCTTCATCTTGAATATCTTCATAATTTCTTTGATGTATTTGGATTGTGTGATGTTGATTCCTTCATCCTGTTGTATAATTTGTAGACCAAGAAAAAATTTGATCTCTCCAAACATTAACATTTCAAATTCTTTTCTCATTTCATCATAAAATGACTTGCATAGCATATCATTACCTCCAAATATGATATCATAAACAAATATCTCAACATTCAAAATCTTATCATCAGTTTCTCCTTTCAAATATAGATTACTGTTGTCACTTTTTCTAACAAATCCAATAGTAATGAGATAAGAGTGAATTATTTCATACAATGCTCTCAGTTCTTTTTTTAATCCATACAAGGCTTTGTGTAGTTTACAAACCATGTTCCTCTTGTTAGAATCAACAAACCCTTCAGATTTTTCAATGTATACCTCCTCTTCTAGTATTCCATCCAGAAATGTAGATTTAACATCCATTTAATATACTTTGAATCCTTTAAAAGGAGCATAAAAAAGTAGAATTCTTACCCCTTCTATTCTATAAATGGGTGCAAATTTTTCTCCATAGTCAATACCTTCTTCTTGTGCATACCCTTTTAATACTAGTCTTTCTTTTTTCCTTGTGACTTCTCCATTCTCCTTAAGTTTGTTTATAAAAATCCATTTGGTGCCAGTGACATTTTTTTCACTTGGTCTAGGTACTAATGTCCATGTTTTATTCTTCTCAATCTATTCAATTTCTTCATTCATTGCACTAACCCATTCTTGATTCTCAAGTACATCATTAACAGATTTAGGCTCAAAATCACAAATCAAACATCTATTGTTAAGTGACTTACTTCTTGTTCTCATTCCTTCTATTTTGTCTCCAATTATCTGGCCATGTAGCTGGTCTCTTTTGACATATTTAGAAATAGGTTTTGATCTCTATTCTTCATTTTGATCTTCATTATCACTCGGTTCAGCATTGTGAGCATTTTCCTGATTCTTAGTGTGTGCAACTTGTTGCTCAGTTGCATTATTCTGTCACTCAGGCAAGGTGTCAAGTTCTTCAATGTAGACAAATCTTTTGTAATATCCTAGTTCCTTTCTGCTTTCATCATCATTTTTCTTAGCAAATTCATCCACTTTAACATTTTTACTTTCAATTATTTTGTTAGAAAATTTGTTCAGACATTTATAAGATTTTCTTTTAGTATAATATCCTAGAAATATTCCTTTATCACTTTTAGAGTCAAGTTTCCCATTTTTATCATCTTTCAATACATAACATTGACTTCCAAAAATTCTAAAGTAACTCACTTTTGGTGCATATCCATACCATAGCTCATAAGATGTCTTATTTGTGTATTTCTTCAATTGAACTTGGTTTAGTGTATAGACAATAGTACTTACAGCTTCTCTCCAGAATGTCTGTGTGATGCATTTTTGAATCATCAGTGTTCTGGCACAGTCAAAAATTGATCTATTCCTCCTTTCAAAAATCTCATTTTTTTGTGGTGTTCTCAGTGAAGAAATCTGTCTTGTAATTCCATGCTCATTCCAAAAGTTAGTGAATTCATCAGAAATAAATTCTACTCCTCTATCTGATCTTAAAAAATTCAATTCTTTTCCACTTTTTTCAACTTTATCTTTATACCATTTGAACATCTTAAATGCTTCAGACTTCTCTTTTAAGAATATGATAGACATCATCCTAGAATAGTCATCAACAAATAGAATAACGTATCTATCACCATAATATCTCTTTGTTCTCATTGGTCCACATAAGTCAGTATGGACTAACTCCATAATAGAATTACATGTGTAGGTTTTTCTCTTGAAACTAGACTTTGACATTTTTCCTATTTGACAATTCTTGCACATAACATGGTCGGGCTTTGAAATACTCAGTAAGCCTCTCACTTTTCTTTTCTTACTTATCTTAACCATGTTGTCAAAATTTACATGACATAACCTTTTATTCCACAACCAAATGTCTTCTTTTCTAGCCAATAAACAAGTCATTTCAATATTGTTAAGATAGAATAGATTACATTTTGTTTGTTCACCAGTACCGATCAACTTTCCTATTCCATTATAGATCATTGCCTTTTTTTCTCAAATGCAACTCGATGCGTCCTGTGTTGTTCAGCTATGAAACACTCAATAAATTATAGTTAAGTCCTTTCACCCGATATGCATTTTCACATTTGATCAGATAATTCAACATGATGGTACCTTTTTCTTCAACTGGGCAAGGTGATTCATTACCCATCCTAACTGATACACCATTATAATATTCAAAAGTTTCAAACTTTTCTTTATTTCTAGTCATGTGATGAGTATAGCCACTATCAATAATCCAGACATCATTTTTTCTAATTTTAGACATGAGTGTTGTTTCAACATGCCTTTCTTCTTCATCTGAATCATCCTTCATAGAAACAAATACTACTCAACATCTTCGTCAGAACCAGTATCAGAATTTTCAACTTTTTTCTCAACTAGGTAACAAGCCTTCTTGCCTTTGTCCTTGTAATCTTGGTTATCTCTTCTATCAGAGTGTCAATTGCTTCTATATGCTTAGTCATCACTTTTGTCATACTTCTTTGCATAAGATCTGTCATTTTTTCTTTCATCCTTTCTCTTGTTAAGGCATCTAGCAACAAAATGTCCAATTTCTTTTCAATTAAAATAGACCAATGGTAATTTACCTTTATATCTTCCTTTACCTCTATGTAATCTCCTAGCCATTAGTGATTCAATTTCATCAAGTTCTTGTTCATCACTATCATTTCTCATAGTGTTTTTGTTACTAGACTTTCTTATTTTTAGAGAATACTTGAATGCAGACTCAATAGTAGGTAAGACATTGTTGTAATAGTTGTTCATGTCAAATGAAATAATTCTACCAATAAAACTATCAAGAGTAACATTGTTACTAGATACTGCTCTCATTTCTTGAATTACAGATACTCTAATGGCATAAACAGTTAGTAAGGCTCTCAAATTTTTACTTACAACTAGTTCTTCATCAAGTGTTCCTCCTAATCCATGGATAACATTAACAACTTCTTTGATTTTGTCACTGTACTGAGTGATGTTCTCTCCTTCTTTCATTCTCAGGTCATTAAACTTTCCTCTTAGGCTTTCAGCTTTAGCTCTCACCACATTGGCATCTCCTCCATGTACTAGCTTGAGTTTGTCCCACATTTGCTTTGCAGAGGTGCATGATTTCACATCTTCAAATTCAGCATCGGTTAGTGAAGAAGCAAGTTCTATCATCATAGAATTGTGTTCATGTTTCTCTCTCAATTGATCAACAGTTAGAGGTCCAGTAGGTGCAACATATTCAATATCCAAGTGTTGTGTAACATCATTTCCAATTCAAGATAGATGAAGTCTTATCCTTCTTTTCCATGATGCAAATTTGTCCTTGTTCAACTTAGCACATCCCTTTTCCTCATCTTGTGATCTTTATCTTAAGTCCCTTTAAACTTTTCTTCCAAGCACTAAAGATCTGATACCAATTGTTAATAACTAAGAAGCGGGGTGAATCAGTGGCCTTAATCATAATTCCAAAAGATCCAACCAAAAACTTATATCTTAAATATAACACCCTCAATTATATTTTAGTACCAAATCATCAAGATGTGTGCCATAAATAATTCTAACAAATATAAATTTCTCGGTAAGATATATTGTTTATCTTTTCTAGACTTTACCAAGTAGCAACAAATAAACTTAGAGTTAACAGACCAGTCGAGTTTCAATAATGTGTAAAGAAAAATATCAATGAAATGAAACATATACACATTTGACACAGATTTTAATGTGTAAACCCAATATGGGAAAAACCACTTGGGACCGGTAACCCAAAATAATTTCACTCTTCTGAGGTGAGCTCGGTGAAGAGCCAACCCTGTTAAAGGTTACAATACACACTGTTAAGTGCGAACTTGTTACAGGATTTAAAACTAACATTTTTTCTTTTGACCTAGCACTCACTACGATATCAACAAGAAAACCTTTTGATACTCTTGAGTATCTCAATAAAATAAGGACTATTAAATCCAACTTAGTTAAGAGATTTTATGAATCAATGGTTAAACTGATACAGTAAATGATTTGTTCAAAATACAACTTTAACTTGAAAATATTTAGATCTATTGTTAGTCCAATAATACATCTTTGATCAATGTTCACTTTAGTTCTTTTGCTTTCCTTCTTTGTTTTTCTTGGTGAATGCTCTATCCTCTGTTGCTCAGTGTCTACAAAATTTCTTGGCTCTATTCTTCAGCCTATATGATTAGATCAGCATGAAGAATTCTATCTTCACCAGAATATATTCAGCATTCCTCTCTTCATAATGAATTCCTTGTCTCTTTATATAGACATGATTAGCCACTCAATCTCCTTTTTTTTTGTAGATCACTTCTTGATCCGTAAAACTCACCATGCTTGATTTATCCCATAAAGATCTGCTTTAGTTTTATTCCGTAGATCTCTCCTTGATAAATGTGAATAAAATGTGCTTTAAATTTCTTTCCTTTCATTAGTTTAACTGATCATTAGAAATAAAGAAATCAATTAGTCAATCCCTAAATATAGCTATGCCAGCTAAGTAGTTTTGTTGTTCTTTAACTTCAGTTATGTTCAGTCATCAACTCCATTTATGCTTGGTAAAAACTTCATTTATGCTTGGTAGTTGGCTCTTTCTCGGTAACACTTGTGTGGTTACTGCGGTGCTTGGTATACACCGTGAACTTCTCGGTGTTCACTATCACTTAGTGTTCACTGTCACTTGATCTATATAGACCTTTTAAGTTTTACCAACCACATAAAATTTGGTTTTTTAGATCTTCAATTTTATGAAAATATGTATATGAACAATAAAAACTATATCAAGTTGACATTAATGACAACACAATATATTAACTGATTTAATGTCTTACATTTACTTTTGTAGCTCAGTGATCATCAACTTATCATCTTCAAACATTTAATTAGTTATATTTCATCAGTTAACCTCTATTTTCTTCCCAAGATACATTTAACTCCATTTATGGAGAAGGAAGGAAAGTGGGAAGAAGGGATGGTTAGGGTCACCTCATCATTATTAGTTATAGATATTTTTGAGTTTTTCCTTTATAGGGAAGTTTTTAGGGAGAGCTTGGGTGTTCACCCATTCTCTACCTTTAGAGATAATTTCATATTAAAGGATCTTTTTGAAGAAAAAGACTTGGAAGGATAGCTCATATCATATTTTTCAACTTTTCCTTAAGCTTGTAGTAAGGTTGGTTTCTTTTAGAGTAGCTTTTCTTTTGATATGAATTTTCTTATCTTGGAACTGCATTAATGGAGTCCTATGTAAATCTTATGTATTTTAAGTTTTGATTTTTTGGGATTTTATTTTGTTGTATTTTGTTTTTACTCCTTATTTATTCGGATTCCTCAAGGCACACTCACCCTTGGGAGGGCAGAGTAACCTTGAAGGGGTAGTAGGAAAAGATACCGGGATTGTACAGAGCCTCCCATGTGTAGAATGATATACGTGGGGTTTCATGATACCCATGATCCCAAGTATGATTGAGGGCACCAGGGGGCATAAGGAGGAATTTTTTATGGTTGTATGCCAAGGACCATCTCGTAAAGACGTTCATTCCAAGTCCATGTGTGGCTTGAGAATTTATGTTATACTTTGGATTCTCCTCCTGAGTAGGTCCACCACTAACCCTATTTTTAAGAAGTGCTCTTGGTGTTAGAATGATTTAGAATAATTGAGAGGGGCGGTGAATTAGTTATTCTAGGTCCAGATGTACCAATTGAACTTTCAAATACTTCAACTTAGATCCACTCAGTAATCCACTTGGTCTCTATAGCACATAATCAATAACATAAACTTGCAATTCATTGTCCTAATGTAATCAACTTGTAGAATATAAAACTCTTAATAGTAAAACATATCAAATAACATTCACACAAGTATGACACTAGGATTTAACGTGGAAACCCAATATGGGAAAATCCACTAGTAACATGCTACCAATTTTTCACTCTCCTCAAGTGAGCTTTGTGAGGAGCCAACCCTGTAAAAGGTTACAATACACACTGTTATATGTGACCTGATGAAAAATATTTAATCACCCTGTTAAAAGTGAGCCTTGTTAGAGGGCTTAGACCATTCCATTAGAATGTTACCTTGATTAAAGGATTTAACAATGTGACTTTTAGGTCAACCTTGTTTAAAAGGATTTTGTGACTGATACAATGCTTAAAAAGTAACAACAAATTATAATCTGAAACATACAACTCACTTTGGAAATACAGATCCAATTATAGCTCAAGTCATAATTTACTAACTATCCTTCATTATCATCTCTATCACTCAAATCTTCTCAAAAATCCTTCAAGAAATAACCACTATACAGTCTTGTACTGCTCTCTTTGGCCTTTTCTTCTTTCTACTTAGATTTTGACAATCAACTAAATTAACCTCTACCATACATATATAACCTACAATTAGGTTAATTGTATACCTCTCTGATCAGGTAGCTCTATCTTTTGTCACTTAATCATCACCGTAGATCTTAGGGTTTGGTCAGATCCAATGAATCCTTCCAACATTTTGTTTCCATCTACTTTATAGAATACATCCTAAAACTCTTTCTTGAATCCATACATAAAAATGGTTAAACATATATTAAATGCTCCTTTAATTCTCTACAAAAATCATCCTTATCTTAAAAACACTTCACATGTCCCAAGAAAATAAACTATGTCGGTTGGGATCTCAAATCTCTCTCAAACTATCAAAATACTGACACTCAGTCGTCACTTTGTTCTTCCACTCTGTCTTCACTAGATAACTCAATAATTTACTGATGCTTGGTAAATACTAGTGCTCATTTGACACTAAATTTTGTCACACATACTAGCACTCGGTTGACACTCGCATCACTCAACACAAACATAAGTTCCTTAATATTTTTCTTTGTTACTCGATCAAGACTAATCTTGTAGTCATCCAAACTTCAATTGGACTTAAGATAAACAATATATTACCTTGTCAAGGTGCGATCGCATCAAGTACCCATTATAGTTCCACATAACTCAGCCATTTCACTAGGTCTTCTTGTTGTCTCTTCTTTTGAAACCTTCTTCATCAATAAATTTATATGGCACTTTACAGGATAGCAATTGTCTTACCAGTTAAGGTTTGACATCAATGGAAATATAAAAATTGTTTCAATTGTAGCTTCTAACAATCTCCCTCTTTAGCATTGATGGAAAACACGTGCAAACAAACAACATATGCAAGGTTCCCAAACAATCCAAAAAGTATGTTTTGTGTAAACAAATTTTCATTAATGTCCTTAGCTTCATTCTGATCCTCTCCAAAAAAAATCTCTCTCTCTCTCTCTCTCTCTCTCTCTCTCTCTCTCTCTCTCTCTCTCTCTCTGTGTGTGTGTGTGTGTGTGTGTGTGTGTGTGTGTGTGTGTGTGTCTTCTCATTGATTTATCCCTCAAATAGTATATCTCCCTCTTTGTTTCCTTATTGAGTTCCCCCTCTTTGACAAAAATGCCAAAGACATACATCTTCATCATGTAGATATCTCTATGTCAGGTTTCTAAATTCTATGCTCCCTCTATCATCTTTCCTATGACTGATCAATATCTTTTTCTTTACACTTCATAGCTTTAGGCAACTCCTAAAGTGTGACCACCTTTTGCATCAATTTGTCAGATATTCCATGTAATACATTTGACGCAACCACTCCATGCGATCTCAATTATCCTCAGATAGGGGAATCACCCCTAATTTGCCTCTTAGATACTCATGATCATCCTTAGGTAAAGCCTTAGTAAATATATCTTCCAACTGATCCTTTGTATTTACATATTCAAGTCTTACTTCTTTTTCTTGTACCATCTCTCTCAAGTAATGATACTTGATAGCAATATGCTTGGTCTTTGTATGCATCACATGGTTCTTTGAAATATTAATAGCACTAGAGTTATAAAAAAAAATAACAACTGGTTTAGTGATTTCTTCCTTCATACCTTTCAACAATTTCTTGATCCACACTATGTTTGAGAAATTCATTGCTGCTATAGATTGAGAAATACAACTTTGTTTCTTGCTTTTCCAAGAGACTAATCTCTTTCCTAAAAATAATGCACCTCCACTTGTACTCTTTCTGTCATCAACATTACCTTCCCAATCTGCATCTATGTAAACTTTCAGTTCAAACTTCTCATTCTTCTTGTAATATAATCCATAGTTCTCTATTCCTTTCAAATGTCTCAGAATCCTTTTCACTGTCATCGTATGAATATCTTTAGGATTTGGAAAAAATATTGCAAAAATCCCAACTACTAATGCAATATCTGGTTTATTGTGGACAACATATTGTAGTTTTTCAATCATTGATCTATATAGTGTTTGATTCACTTCAACTCTCTTCAGTATTTGATAGTTTCTGTCTGGTAGCCATAGGTGTACTTACAGGTCTGGAGTCATCTATGAGAAAACTCTTCAGTATCTCTTTGATATACTTAGATTGTGTAATGTAGATACCTTTGTTCATTTGATATACTTACAAACCAACAAAGAATTTGATCTCTCCAAACATAGACATCTTAAATTTAGTTTGCATCTCTTTTGAAAATGTTTTTCATAAAGAATCTTGTCCTTCAAATATGATATCATCAACAAATATTTCAGCTACGAATATCCCTTTAGCTTTCTCATACTTTAAGTACAGATTATTGTTGTCATTTTTCCTTGTAAATACAATCTTGACTACTTAATTATGTAATATCTCATACAGTGCTTTGGACAGAACTTTATGTAGCTTTCAAACCATATTCTTCTTGCTTGAATCAACAGATCCTTCATCTTGTTCAATGTATACCTCTTCTTCTAGTATTCTATTCAGAAATGTTGATTTGACATTCATTTGATATACTTTGAATCCTTTGTAAGCTACATAATCCCGTAAGGTTCTAACTCCTTCCAATCTTGAAACTGGGGAAAACATCTCACATAGTCAATTACTTCTTCTTGTGCATAACCTTTGCATACCAATCTAGATTTATTTCTTATAACTTCTCCATGTTCATTTGGTGCACGAGCACCTTAAGGTATTATGAAGATATTCAAAGAATTTTGGCTTGTAGGTTGGTTTAGCCAACCACCAAGGTAATAAGGACTAAATATAAAGTCTCAAGGTGGTTTCAGTGTGTTTTTAGTGATAAGAGTGTTTAGAGTCTAGTGTTTGGTGTGGTCAATTAGGCTCTAGTGTCAAAGTCCTAGGAAAGTCAACAAAGGGTCCAAGTTTGACCAAGACTCCATAATGGAGTGGCACTTGTGATTTTAGTGTTTTTAAGTTTTTTAGAGTCTTAGGTAATGGTTTAGAATCAAATTGAGCTATTAAGGATAGTGGTTTGTCAAATGAGCAAAAGTTGTAAAAGTTGCTCATGACAACTTTGCAAAGTTGTCATGACAACATTTCCTAAAAACTAGGAAAGGGATTTAATGGTCCCAAATCCTAACCTGAGGGTGTGAACACAAAGGGATAACCTATATAAGGTCAAACAAAACCTAATCTAAAGGTTGGTTGTGTTAGTGTACGGATTGTGTGTTAAGAAGCAAGGAATTTGATTGTATTTTGTGACAAAGCCATCATCCAAAACTTTAATGGATTGAATGGAATGAATTAATGCACTGAGACTTTGTGTTTTGTCATGTAGTTGTTTTTGTGGAGCTAAGTTTCTAGTTTGGTACTTCTTGTTATCATTTTGTAAATTCTTTTTTGTTTTACTAGTTCACTATCTTGTTCTGGACGAGTCTTTGTAAATATGAGTCCCACTTGAGTTCCTATTGTTGGAAACCAATAGCCACTTGGAATCAATTAGGGGACCCTATATATAGTGTAAATATGGTCTGTGGATTCATTGTGTGTAGGGGAACTAATTTTTCCATCAAGCCCTAGGCGAGTGTAGAGGTATTCTGGTTAGAGGCTTGTGCAGAATAGTAGCAAGAAAGCTTGATAATTGGATTGGTTGGAACCAATAAATGGTGGAAGCATGTAGGGGTATGTATCCTTGTTAGATAGATTCAAGGAGAAGTATAGTGGATTTGGTTGGAACATGTTTTGCAATCAAAGAACTCAGACTGGTGAACATGCTCCTAAAACCCTTAAAAATAGGGGTTTGGTGAAAGTCCTATGTACGGACAGGGTGGGGGTCTAAAACCTAGAAAATCCTAGAGCCTAGATTGTATCTATGAATAATACATGATTGGTGAAAAGGGTTATTAAGGATAGTTTGCAATAAATCCAATATTTCAGTGTTTAGGAGGGTGACTTAGGCCAAAAAGGATACAAGGCCTAAAACTAAGAAAAGAGGAACACGATGGGAAAAAAAGGAAAGAATGAATAAAAGTGGATAAAAACTAGCTAAAAGTGACCTAGGAATGGTTAGGACTCTCATACCTATTTCCAAGAGCAGATTTGGAGAAAAGTGGATCAATGGAGCCTATAGGTGCATGTTGGATTGAGAGAGTTAGCAGAGTGAGTTGAAGTTGGTGGTGAGTTCTAAGGGAAGTAGGGGATCATAGAGTTATCCTATATATAGGGTAGATAAAGATACCATAGGAAGACCAAATAAAGTTCTTATTTAGAGAAAGAGTGCTCTTGTGGTTAGAGCTCCCCATCAAAGTGGTATCAGAGCCATTAAAAGGCTTGGAAAGTGGGTAGGGTATGACAGAGAGAAGTGAATCCATTGGAGAAAGCACCATGGTAACCAATGCAGAATTAGTAAGGGAATTGTTAGAGAAAAAAGTCAAAAATAGACTTTTAGAAGAAGCTATGGAGGAGATGAAGCTAAAATTAGTAGAAGTTGTGGAGACTGCAAGCAAGATGAAAGAATAGATAGGAGAAGATAAATACAAGGGAAAGAGTCAAGTTGAAGAGGAGGCAGAACCAGAACCTGTGATAAACATAAAATTTTTCCATTAGTATGAAATAAGAAAACAAGTTGTATAAACTATCGGTTACACTACATCGAAAGTCAGGTTTTCAGTTCAAACCAAAAATGCTAAGCAAGGAGGAAACTGACAAAACAATTTTGTAGTGTTAACTAAAAGTGCAAACCAAACATGGTAAAGTGGAACCTGATAGGAGGAAAGCGACAGAGGAACCATACAAGCAAACACAGTGCAAACCAAAAGAACAAACATAGTACAACCTAAAAGGTAGTCAAATTGATTTCAGATAAAACTGAGCATGAGACACTGAAATTCAGTTACATCCTAAAAAAAGTGGATCTGACTTCCACGTCAGATAAAACACTCATATTCTATTTATAGAGTTTTTTTTAAAAAAAAACCATTACTTAAGGGACAAGAAACATTATTGTAATTTTTTTAATCATTCTAACTAATTGAAAACATGCAGACTAGGAGATCAAGGTCAAGTTGTAAACCTGTGATCATAGAGTTAGTTTTGTTATTCATGAAACTTAATTAGGTCAATCTATCTTATAAATAGATGTTGTAATCATTCAATCAAAAACAAGAGGATGATTGTAGCCAATGAGCATATCTATGGATCAAACTGAGAGTTTAAAGAAGTAGAGCAACAAAAAGGTGAATCTGGTTATCAAGAACCAAGAACAGAGGCTATCGAGCAACAAAGGTATTAATCAATCACAATAGGTGATACATATATACATGTGAATTGTAATGGATCTATAATAAAAAATAGTTAGATTGCATACACTCTGGTAAATGAGTATTTTTTTCTGCATTCTAACAAGTGTAGAAAATAGAAGAAATCATTTCAAGGAAGGTGGATTTAACAATCCTATTGTAAATCTCTTAACCGAGTGCACACTAAATAGTGTTGCTAAATCTCTTAACAGAGTAGATCTTAACAGGTCTCCACATAATACTCCTAACAGGGTAGATCATTAGAAGTGATCAAATTGTAAGCCTTAACGGGCCCCTTCCAATCTGCAGATAGTGAAGATTTTGTGGGTGTCATCCCCACCACAGTTTTTACCTTCTAACAGGGGTTTTCTATGATATCATATCATGTGTTATGAGTCAATTAATTTCATGAATGTTTAAATGTTTGATTAATTAAATTAATTGATAAGTCTTACATAAAGATAGTATAGAACAGATGGTTGGATAAACAATAGATTACATAAAGGTTAAAGGATAAAAGAGATAAAAGTTTTAGAGGTACTGATTCACCCCTCCCCTCTCAGTACACACTTCCCATTATTTCAAAAAATTGGTATTAGAGATAGAAATCTTATTTGGAAACCTTAAAGACTTAAGATAAAAGATCATTCATTGGAGAAGTACAGACTTGACAAAAGTATTGAGAATCAGAAGCTAGAAATTTAGATCTTCTATGAGCATTATAAAGAAGCAAGAATCAAGATGAGATAGTTGTTAGATGAAAGAAATATTATGGCATCTCGCTATAATGAGATATATTACCAAGAATAAGAGATACCAGATCTATTTGAGTCTTCGAGATCTACTACAAGAAAAGCATCAGATACATCAGAAGAAAGCAACATAAGCTTAAATGAAATCAATCAACATCTGGGTGGACAAGTGAAATCTCTAAAAATTGGTCAAGAGACATAGATGGTAAGAATGATTGATGTCATGAACAATGCTAGACAAGCTGAGTAAGAGAGAACACTAGCTATTGGTGATAGAAGGAAGATTACTGAAAAGCTACAAGAGAAAGAGTTTGAAATACAGAGACTTATAGAACATCATCATGAGATTACAAATCAGATTATCCTTATGAGTCAAGAGGAAAACAAAATGAACGTTGAACTCATTGAAATAATAGAAGCTGTCGGTGAGGTAAGGGAAGAAAATGAAAAGCTGAAAAAAGAACTCAAAATTCAGCAGCAACATAATGAGATAATCAAAAGAGCTAAAGAAAGAAAAAAAATAATGGATGATTTTCTTGATGGACAAAGGAGAGCCAACAAAAACACTAGACTAGGCTATACGAAGAATGGAGAATCACCTAAACAAGTTGATCTAAAGAATGTATATGAAAATTTGATACCAATAAAAATGACATGCAATCACTATGGAAATAAAGGCCACACATCAAATGTATGCAAGAGAAAAATTAAAGGTACTCCTAAACTTACATCTTCATTCATAGGAATTTGTTATGCATGTAACAAGAAAGGACATAAAGCATAAGCATGTAAGTCTTAGATGAAACAACCAAAAAAGGAAACCTACATGGAAAAATATTGTCCTACTTGCAAAATGCATGGGCACACTACTCTTGAATGCTAGAAGAAGAAAAAGAAAGCATGAAAGCCTAAAGGTCAAGAATATGCCTATCAACCGAAAAGAGTCGGTAACCAGTATGTATGGGATTACAACACTTGGGAAAATTGTACAACATGTGAAAGATTTGGTCACATTTCTACAAATTGTATGAGACGATGGACAAGAAAGCCTAGAGGATGGACTAACCTTGGAATGACATGTTTACACTGTCACAAAGTCAATCATCTCAAGAAAGAATGCAGAGACTTAATGAAAGAGACCAGTACCTTTTCCAATGGAAACACCATTGAAGACATAAGGAAGATGAAAAACAAAATGTGGAGGAAAGCTACAAGTAATGATGAATTTGGACTGAGTAATGCAATTGGTGACACCCTATCCAATGGATCTGGTGACATCACTGCCCCCACCTAAGAAGAACAAGTAAGTATGGAACTACATTATATCAAGTTATATTTTACATTAGTTCCAATCATACATAGTTGAAATGCCAAATTAGCATGATTATAGATGCACTATGGTATTACTTGTTAAATTCTTTGAAAACTATTTCATCGGTTAATACATACTGAAACACATTGGTATACATACAAAGTTGAATTGTCTACACTTATCGAGAATCATCAGTTATCATGTAAAAGCTGAAGTTGCTAGTATAAACTGAGATCCGCCGGTAATCATGTGAGTTGACAAAGTAGTCTTCGCCATACACTAAAACCCGTCGGTGAAAGTAAAAAGATAGATGATTGCCTTGAAGCATCATATTGTCACCGAGAGGGAAGTTAGTGTCTCAATCAATGACTCTGTCTTCACACACTGAGGAGTGGTTGAGCATTAATGACTCAAACTAGGGCAAATTATATAAATAGATGATGGAAGGGTTTCATTTCTCACCAGTGATTTGAGTGAAGTGACCAGAGCTAAACTAGAGCTAGAAGTGATGGCATTGTAGAGTGATTCCAACCCAATTCAAAGCACTCCAAGTAGACTAGTTATAGCTACAGAGGTTAAATTAAGTACCAAGCATAACCAAGAACTCTGTTTATCATTTACAGAAAGCCCTAATTTTAGAAACAATGGCCACGACATCAAGAACTACTACATTGAAGAGTATTAAGAAGGATAAGGTCAAACTTGTCAGGAAATCTACCTTTGTAGAACCACATTATAAGATATTCCCATTGGTTGCATCAAAACCCAACAATACTAGAGCATTCTAACAAATACTAGCTAGGGTTTTTCTCATCGAAGATGTGCGAGCATACATACACTGGAAAATTATAGAAATTGCCGACCTGGAGGTTGAACAAGATTTCAAGAAGTTGTGCAAAGATGATGGAACTATTAAAGATGAGCACAAACACATCAAATTGAAAGGGCTCACAATTTCCCTATGGTTCCCAAAAGAGTTTAAGACCGAGTGGATTCGGTTAGTATTGAGTAGTATCCACAACCATAAGTTATGGCTGGATGAGCCTAAATTGATAACACGAGATGTTATTCATGTATTCACCAGTTATCCAATAACTGATAAGGTAAAGGCATTGAAGCACCCACCCAAGGCTGACATTGAGAAGAATATAGGAGCTAAGTGTGATGGAAGAGGACTTAAGGTATCCACTATCACAGATGATGAATTGAAATTTGGAGCATGTGTCTTAGGATACAAGTTCTTTCAGGAAAGCATGATAAACAACATTGCATCTAGAGCAGTGGATTCAGCCTACAAGATTGTCAAAAAGGAACTCAATTGGATCTATCAGAACTTCTACTCAAGTAGCTAGAAGAGAACTTAAAGACAATCAGAAATGCAAAGTCAAACTCATGTAAGTTTGGTTCACTTATCATGTGCATATTCTTATACTTCCAAGAATATTTGCCATCAATAAGAAATAGGAAATGGGATACAACAAGACCATTCACCATACAGATTAGTGAGTTTATAAAATCACTAGGAGATTATTTTGAGTTAGTAATGGATGAATAATTTTTTGGATTCAAGGAGATAATGTAGAAAAGAGTAAGGATCCCTGAGCAATTAATTGAGAAATTTAGGACTGATATATGTTTCATGGTAGACACAGACTTCACATACATCAAGCCTGATGTACCAAGAACAACATGGCTACCTGCACTTGACTATGAAGTGAACATAGATCAAGCATCCAAAGCAATTGATGCATTGAAAAATGAGCCATTAGATAAAACACAACCCAAGTTTGACACTTATGAAGAAGCCAAAGAAAGAATAAAAAATGGCTTGGTTGTAAAGAAGATAGAAAAGAAGAAGGATAAAATGGTCAAGAACTTGAAGAAATGTTGTCGGTTATAGAAGAATAAACCAAATAGAAAGAAAAAACTGAGGGACAGTCACCCATCGGTAAAGCTGAGAAGGAAAGTGACTCTGAGCCTAAAAACTTAGACACACCATTACCTTCACCAGCTAAGAAGCCTATAACTACAACTGCTACAAGGAAAAGAAGTCAAATAGCTAAGGACACAAGTCCTTCACCATTGAAGAAAGGTCAAGTAAGGACCTATAAGAGGAAAATTGAAACATAGAAAAGAGGGCCAACAAAAATAAGAAAGTTCATTAGAACTAAGGAGGACATTGAGGACACCGAATAGGATGAAGCTATTCAAAAGGAAAAGAATAAGATACCTGAAACACTTGATCAAGTGTGTTCCTCAATTATCAAGTTAGGTACAGTCAATGATAGGAAGATCAAGAAATGGTTAACATTGGATCCCTTGGATTAAAATAAGATTGAGGAGGCAATCATCGCGATGATGTGTATATTAAAATACCTCCCAATACAACTGGCAGAAAATATGCCCAAAGAAACTCAAGATAGGATATCAGTAAGATGGACATTTTCCATGCACTCTGAGAAAGAAATCAGGGAAAGAGCCCTAGTATCAATCATGCCTCCCAAATAAAAAATGGAGGAGATCAAAGAAATGATGAAGATTCATTCCAAAAGGTTGTCACTAAAGTTGAGATCCTACCAAGTGCTTAAAGGACATCTACTAGACCTAGACAAAAAGAGTGAAGCCGAATGGAGAAAAATACTTGATATTCCTAAAAGGATACAAGTCTCAAGCCATAAAGATCTCTTACCAAGAATCAAGAGACCAAGGATGATCAGGCTACTTAGAGCACCGAACTAATTACCATCACTGATGTAGAATTGGACAAAGAGGAAATGGGAACTATAGGCAACAAGAATATGGATGTTGTAGATGCGACATGGACGAACACTACTATGGACAAAACTATGGACAATACAATTATTAACATCACTGATGATCTTGTCAATGAAATTGAGAAAGATGAAGATGTCACTATTGCCAAGGTCCAGACTAACAAAGAGGACACTACAATTGATGTTGCATAGGTACACATACTAGGCCAAATGCCACTATTTATTCATGCAATCAATATTATCTCACAAAAGGAGAAGACCCCCAAGCCTGATGGAAGCATACCTAAGGACAAGGGTAATGAAGAGAAAAAAGACACAACTGATGAAAGGAAGGGCACACCGATGAACAAAATTTCATCGATGGAGAATAGAAAGATGGAGATACCACCAAGCAAGATGCACAAATAAAATATGTTGATGAAGTGCAAAAAGATAAGGTTGAGAAAGAAAAGATAGTTGATACCACGCCAAAGGACACTAAAGGCAAAGCTATAGACACACCAAAGTTTGACAAGGAGACGTCCTCAGGAAACTAACAGGAAAATATAGAGCAGAAAGAGAAAGGTACAACTCCTCAAAATCCATCTATTAGTACATCAGACCAAGCCAAAAAGCTAGCTATAGTTCTGCATACAAGTGGAACACAAAAGAATAAGAATAAAACAAAGAAGAACAAGTTGGAAGTCACATTAGATGAGATTATTGAAATACCAAAATGTGACCCAACAACATTAGACTTTGAATGTAACACCCCAACATAACAAAATCTTATAAACACACAAGAGCAGGATGGGAGAGGATTCGATAGGGAGAGAAGAGGTTTCAAGTGGAAAAGATGGGGATTCAAACTGTGAGTAGGATTCTGGCAGAATGGTTGCTGGTGCTGGTTCAGGCAGTAGTCCTAGTCAAGTGCCTTTGGTTATGGGGACACTTTCTATCCTAGAACTGGATAGGGTGTCAGTCACTTTGGTGGAGGGACAATTTTGTCCTTCCCTGGGTAGGGGTATCACAGGTATTCCCTCAAAGGTAGCATTAAATGGGGCTCAGCTTGTTAGTGAGGTTGGTTTAGGAAAAGGGCCCAGTCCGACTCCTAAGGTGATGAATAATGAGGATATTCCTTCTCAGGACCCACTAGTGGGATCAAAAAGTATTTCAGAAGCTAGAGATGCCAAAGTCAACCCTGAAAGTCCAAAAAAGTGGTTGGACCTTGTGGGAGCAAGAAAGGAGGTTGATTCTTTTTCCTCTGAAGAACCGGTTAAAGCTTTTCTTCAGGAGGGATAAGTTGCCATTTTTGTTCCAGACACAATGGTTGATTGATCTATTTCTACCATGGAATTTACGATGGTTGGTAAGTTTCTCGGCCCTAGACCTAATATTGAAGCTGTTAGAACTTTTGTTTCAAGAAAATGGGCATTGAAAGGTCATGTGGACATTAAGGCCCTGCCTAAAGGTTTTCTATCTTTTTCCTTTACTAATAAGGAAGACTAGGATTATGTGTTGTGTGGGAGTCCCTGGATGTTTGGTCAGACGGTTGTTTCTTTTCGAAAATGGACTCCTAACTGGAATTACTATGAAGATTTTTTAAGGCTATTCATGTCTGGGTTAGGTTTCCTGGCTTGCCTCTGGAATACTGGAATGAGGGAGTCTTTAAAGGATTACCCTCATATTTTGGGGGAGAACATATTTTAGTTGACCCCATGATGACGGCCAAGTCCAGACTTGTCTTTGCAAGAATCTGTGTCAATCTTACCCAGTTTGAAAATCTTCCTTCGGCTATTAACATTAACTCTAAACTGGGTCAGTGTAAAAAGGAGGTGACCTTTGAATCACTTCTATTTTCTTGTTTTTTTTGTCACAAAATGGGTCACTGGGCAAAACATTTCCCCAAAAAAATTCCTAAGGTTTCCCTGCCAGCTGTGGTAGAAACAAAAAGACAAGTTTGGAAGGAGGTTAAAGGTGACAATAGTAGTAACAATGAGGCTTTGAAGGAGAAAATGGAGTCTAACGTGACTCCTATATTGGAGGAAGGTGAAATTACTAAACCTGTGTCACATGTGTCAGTCTCTGCTGAAGTCTCTAAAAAGGTGGCTGAACTTAACGAGAAAATCTAGAAGACCCTTGTCCCCTCAGAAAACCCTAAAAACTTGGTTGGTTTGGGTCTTTCTGATGAGGAATCAGCTCAAATGATGAAGAAATTAATGCAAGAGTAGAACCTATGGATGGGACAAGACCTTGGACAATTCAAAAAGGGAAGAAGCATAATAGGAGAGAGAAGAATAAGGAATTTTCCACTCCAGGATCCAAGGGAGTCACTACTCAAAATAAAGCTGATGGAGGACACAAGCTAAAAGTGGATGTTGGATCCCATAAAAAGACCCAAGGTAGATATTCCAATAGAGAATTTAGAGAGAGAGAGAAAGTGAAAAGGATATAGCGGATGGTAAGCAACTTACTATTCAGGGAACCTGTACTCTGGTTAAAAAATGAAGTACATATCATGGAATATAAGAGGGTTGAATGCCCCTCATAAATAAGACATTCTCAGGAATCTGGTAAGAGATCACAAACCTGATATTATTTTTGTCCAAGAAACTAAAATGAGTAAAGAGGTGGAAAAAATTAGAATTTTTAAAAATAATGGGGTGGTTGGCATAAGCTCTGAAGGGGCCTCGGGTGGGGTTGTTGTCTTCTGGAACCTGAATAATGTTAGGGGTTCTGTGGTTTTAGAAGATTTAAACTACCTCAGTATAAAATTCTTCCATTTTAAGATGGATTTTGAATGGGTTGCTACTACCATTTATGCCCCCAATTCTAAAACTGGTAGACCTCTTTTTTGGAGGAAAATTGATAACCATAGAGGAGTTTTTTTGGATTTTCCATGGCTGATTATTGGGGATTTCAATTACCCTTTAAGAGACAATGAGAAGTCTGGTGGAGTGGGTAACCAGAATATTTTTGAAGGAAGAATGGATCTTATGGAATTTATTAATAAACAAGCTCTTTTTGATATGGAGCTCCAGGGTGTTAACTTTACCTGGTCTAATAGAAGGATTGGCCAAGACCTCATTCAAGTTAGATTAGATCGGGCTTTGATCAGTGGTTGCTAGCTTAAAAATTTTGGATGTACATTGTCTTCTCTCTTGAAGATTGGATCAGACTACTTCCCTATTTGCTTCAATGTAGATCCAATTACTAAACAGGGTCGCCTGCCCTTCATGTTTGAAAAAATGTGGGTGGACCATTCGGAAATGGAACAGAATATTAAAGACTAGGGGAAGGCAAAAATCCATGGCACTGCTATGTTTAGAATGGTTAAGAAAATTCTCAGTGTAAAAAAAAATGTTTAGATTTGGAGCAAAATGGTTTTTGGTGATATTTTTAAGGCCAAAAGTCAGCTTAAAAAAGATCTGGATATTATTCAGGAAACTATACAATAGACGGGATTAACGGTGGAACTTAGGGATAAGGAGGAAAGCATCCTGGCTAAGACTCATAACATTATTTCTAAAGAAGAAGATTATTGGAGGCAGAGATCTAGATCTATTTGGCTCAAAGCTGGAGATAAGAATACTAGATTCTTCCATTTATCTGCCTCTAAACAGAGAGCTTCTAACAAAATTTCAAATCTCAAAGTGGAGGATAAGGAAATTACCAATGATAAAGAAATTTATGAGGCTATGATTAATTTCTTCTCTTCCTTACTTTTCAAAGATCCTAATCTTGACATGGAGAATCAAAATTCTCTTCTCGATAACATTCCTTCCATTATCAATGATGCTACTAATCGTGCTCTTGTGGCTATTCCCTCTCAGGAAGAAATCAAGGCGGCGGTCTTCTCTTTTGAAGGTGACAAATCCCCTGGCCCGAATGGGTTTCCTATGTTTTTTTTCCTAAAATTTTGGTATATTTTTGAAGTGGACATCTGTAATGCGGTTAAAGAATTCTTTGGCTCTAAATCTTTGCTTAAAGAAATCAATGTGACCTTCCCTACCTTGATGTCTAAGAAGCCAGGTGCTGATTTAGTGGATTCTTTTCAACCTATCAGCCTTTGCAACTCTGTGTACAAATTCATTTCCAAAGTTCTTACCTCTTGTCTGTTGTCTCTTCTGCCCCAGATTATTTCCCCTCAACAAAGTGGCTTTGTGCCTGGCAGGTAGATACTTAATTCTATTTTGAAGGTTCATGAGGTTATCCACTCTACCCAGGTCTCTCTTAATTCTAGTTTCTTTCTTAAGTTGGATCTTTCAAAGGCCTATGACCGAGTGGATTGGGATTTGTTGATCAAAGTTCTTAGATCCTTTGGTTTTGGAGAAATTTTCCTTCAACTGGTTTATCAGCTCATTAGTACTTCTACTGCTACCATCCTGATCAATGGTTCTCCTTCGAGGTTTTTCAAACCTACTAGGGGCTTAAGGCAAGGCGATCCTCTTTCTCCAATCCTTTTCTCTATCTTAGCTGATTGTCTAGGGCGCCTTTTTCAGAAGCTTGTTGATAATGGGTCTTTTAAGGGTCTCTCCCCCTCCTCAACTTCCAGACCTTGCTCGCATGAACAGTTTGTGGATGACACTATCATTATGGGTTTCTCTTCTATTCAGGAAGCTAGGACTATCAAAACTGCTCTTTCTACCTATTCCCTTGGCTCGGGACAAAACATCAACTGGGATAAGAGATCCTTATATTTTATTAATACTCCTATGGAAAGGTAGCATAGAATTGCTAGAATTATTGGTTTTAGAATTGATTCCCTTCCTACTACCTATCTTGGTCTCCCTCTTGGTCTTAAACCTCTAGAATCTTTCTAGGGAGGTATTGTTGATAGATTTAATAGGAAGTTGGTTGGTTGGAAAGGAGTCATCCTGAGTCAAGCTGGTAAACTTCAGCTACTCAAGGTGTCTTTACAAAGCCTCCCTATCTATGCTCTCAGTCTTTTCAAGATCCCTGGTAAATTTGCAGATATCATTGAGAAAATTTAGAGAAATTTTCTATGGTCAGGGGTGGAGGAGAAAAAGAGATTAGCTTTAGTAGCTTGGGACAAGGTTTGTACTCCCAAAAAATGGGGAGGGCTGGGGTTACACCCTATAAGAGCTACCAACTTGGCCCTGCTGGCTAAACAGATTTGGAGAATTTTTGGTGTTAAAAGAGAATGGAATGATATTATTCATAAAAAATACCTCTTCTCCTTCTCCCATATTTTGGGATTTTGGAAAACTGATCTGAAAGTGCAAGGATATTTTATCTGGAATATTATTCAGAATGCGAAGGATGTGGCTTTTAAGGGGGCTAGGTGGGTTTTAGGTAATGGCAGAAAAATTCATTTCTGGGAGGAATGCTGGATGAAAGATTATCCTCTAAACTCTGTTACTACTTTTCAACCTTTCATCAATCAGTGTATTAAGAGACATGGAGAAATGGTCAGGAACTACTGGAGGAATGGTTCATAGATTGATTTTTCCCTTTATGATGAGTTATTAAAACCCTTAATGTTGGATCTTGCGATCTGGAAGGTTAAGAGTTATAGTGAAGACATGCTCCTTTGGGGAATTCTTCCTTCTGGAACCTTCACAATGGCCTCTTGTTCAGAGCTCTTATTAAATAAATCAAACCCTCTCCCCTTTTGGGCTTAGGTGTGGGATAATTCTTTAATTCCAAAAATTAACATCTTTTTCTGGCTGGCTTTGCAGAATAAAATTCTCACAATTGATAACCTCCAGAAAAGGGGAATGGTGCTAACTAATAGATGCTTTCTATGTAAAAAAGCTAAGGAAACTATTTATCATCTTGCCATTGACTGTAGTTATGCTTGGGAGGTTTGGAATGAATTATTACAATGCTGGGAGATCAAGTGGGTTTTCCCCAATAAAATGGAAAGCTTTTATATTTAATGGCGAAAATTTGTTTCCCCCATTGATCAACATCTGTGGAATATCATTCCTCCACATGTAATATGGCGATTATGGAGAGAATGCAATGACAGAGTCTTCAGAAACATTGAGCTTCCTCCAAAAGTGATTGCTAAGAAGATAAAGAGAAGTATAAAGGAAAAATTCAAGGTGTCATATGGTAGAATGCTAGATTACAAAGCTGGTGACATGGGTTTGAGAACTATTATCCATAAGCATCATCCTAGGGAGAATGCCATCTGGATTTCTCCTCTGCCTGGGTGGATAAAACTTAATTTCGATGGTGCTGCTAAGGGTAACCCAGGCCTAGCTAGCTATGGTGGCCTCATCCATGATGAGATGGCTAATTGCATGGCTGCGGTGGCCTTACCTATTGGGGTTCAAACCAACCATGTGGTGGAGGTTATGGCCCTTCTTTAGACGCTAAAACTTGTCAAGAAACACATGGCACAGAAGGTGTGGATCAAGGGTGATTCACTCAATATCTTAAAGTGTATTAGTGACAAGACAAAGCCATCATGGATAGTCAAGGAAATCATCGAGGAGGATAGAATCATAATTAATTCCTTTAATCAAGTCATAATTTTTCACACCTATAGGGAGGTGAATGGTACTGCTGACAAGTTGGCCAACTTTGTTGTTAATGCCAGGGACATCGTGATTTGGCACAATTATACAAATCTGACCGTCAATATCAAAGCCAAGTTGGCCTTTGATAGATCCTGAAGCGTGAGGGTAGATTGGGTGCACCTTGAGAAGATATGATGATTAGACACATTTTAAAAAATTAGAGGGAAATGAGGACAGAAAGTGGTGTCTTTCCCAAGAACACTAATTATAGACATGAGTTAACCCTTATTAATTTCAAAGTTACTAGTTTTTGGAATTACTTTCTCTCTATGCTTCCTTCTTTTTTTGAGAACTGTGCGATCATGGGAGGAGGGATTAATTGCAAAGAGCTGAAGGACTACGCAAAATGGAAAAAAATGTCGGAAGCTTGGGACATTCTTGAGAAGGGTGGTCTTACTACATACATGGAAAGATTGCATGGGGCTAAAGATAGTGCTAATAAATTATTTGTGCATTCCTGGAAAAATGGGGTGGTGACTATAACAAGAATTACTATTAATATCATGGAGGATTTTATAGCAGAGATCTCTGGGCTTAGCATGAAGGGCATAAAGTTCTTTTGGGACAGTAAGGTTTCTCGAAATTCAATTCGGGGCTTTCCCAAGAGTAAGGAGGAGAAACAAAGTCTTGTTAAAGAGTCTGGGGGATGCTATGATGTGGATTCGTTCAAATATATTTGGGCTACTATTATGGTGGTGATCATGGAGTATGTTACCCTGGATGGTAGGTTCAAAAGAGCCCATTCTTACCACTTTTTTTAGCTCTGTCATTTTTGGCATAAAATTAGGGTTTCTCTTCCTTTCTGTATCTTACATTCTCTTCGCTCTAGCATTGTCCAGTACAAGAAAAAGGAGAAGAAACCCATTGTACATGAAGGGTTGATCCTTTTAGTTGTAGAACATATTAAGAAGAGGGCTAGTGTCAGCCTTGTCTTAACCCCATCCAAATCTGGTCTGGGCAAAAAGAGAATTAGGGATGGGAATGAGAAAGACAAGAGTTCTATAGGAAAAAAACTTAAGGAGAAGGAGACTACCATGGATACGGATACCTCTGTAGATAGTGTGGAAGGCTATGACAATATGGTTGATTCTACAAAGGAAGATAGTTACTCTTCTTCCTTGGTTTCAAACTCTATTTCGGAGGACAATGATAACACAGATGAGGAAGTGACGGGCTCTATGGAAAAAGATAAAATTTTGGATTGCAGGAAAAATAGAGAGGATAAGAAGGAGGATGAGGAAGGTCAGAAAGTGCCTATTTTGGTTGAGTATGATATTTCTAAAGACCATGATGTACCGATCTCGCCAAAGCTTGAAGTGGTTATGGTACATGGTCAAGATACTCAGAAGGAAGCTACGGAGGTGGAGAACATTTCCCCTGTCAAGGAGTCAACTTTACCTGAGAAGGAGATAGAAAATGTCCCTGGTAACTCTTGGAACATTCCTTTTATCAAGACTATGGACCTACAGGAAATAAATGTTCATTTAATTAAGGATGACATGGACGATAAGATTGATCCACCTTTTGGGGTTCTCTAAAATTCCAAAGATGCCTCAATGTACTCCTTTCGGTTAATGAAATGGGTGTTCCAGGAGATCAAGAACTTACACCTTAAGTATTGCTCTATTGCTGCTAAGGTGGATTCTCTACAGACTCATATGGAGTCTGGCCCTAACACCATGGAGGACAAGGTTACCAATGATGAGGACAATAATGTCCAGCAGTTACAAGCCAGAATGGAAACCATGGAGAATACTATGAAAAAACATATGCAAGACTACAAAAATTTTATGGGTTCGGCTATGGATTTTTTCCTAGCCATAAAGGCTGAGCTAGATACTGGGTCACCAGGTAACAAACTAGAGGGCATTACTGAGAACCTGGAAGATGAAGGCCCTAGAAAACGCACGAGATCAGCTCGAAAGAAGAAAATTCATGATAGAATCCAGGCACTCTCAGAGTTCAATGTTGTGATAAAGAAGATATCTCATGTGAAGTAGGAAGCCACTGAGGCTTGTAAGGAGCTGGTCTAGTGCTCTAGTTTCTGGGTCTAGTGGTTGGTCTTTTTTTGCTGGTTTCTAGCTTTTGGTTTCTTTCCTATTTTTTGTTGTTAGCTCTTCTATGTATTGGTTTCCAGTCCTATTTCTTTTTGGGGTGCTTCATTGTCTTATCTCTATTTCTAGCTTGTAAGGGGTTTTGAGTCCCCATTTAAAACCTATTTTTCCCTGCAATGAAAAACATTAGATTTTGAATCTCTCCAAGCATATGGAAAAATTTGCCAAAGGAAAGCTTTGCAAGAAAAGATTAAGAAGTAGCACCGAGATTCATTGGTTCTAGAGAACACAAGGGAAATCTTGAGTCAGATTATACCTGACATAGATGTTGATCACAATTCCCCCATTCTAGATCAACTTTCCATCCTCACCAAAGTGATCACAATGCAAAATGTTGATGCAAAAAAGAAAATTTAGGAGAGAGCAGAGCAAAAATTTTAATATAAATTGACAGAAAAGATTAACCAAGAAGTGGTTGATAATAAGGTAAAGCTTTTAGAATTATCAGATCAATTAGATCCAATCATGACTAAAGTTGTTTCCTTGATACAAAAACTATGCACTTTAGACAAGTTTACTAAAGATAACAATGAAATTATTGCAAAGATTGAATCTGATCTAACTGCAAGTATACAAAGTCTAACCACTGAAGGAAATACAATAAAATTGAATTATGAGAAGATCATAGAGATAAAATGGTTAAGCCAAGAACTTTGGGAAGTAGAGTCATAATTCAGAGAGGAGGTTACTTAAATTTAGTCCATACTATTACCGAGCCTCACACTTCTGCAAACTCACCTAAGTTCAACAAGGCAACTTATTGTCACCCCTGAGATGTTTGTAGCAGATAACATCTATGACGTGCATGCACGGATTACACTAAAGCACATGGCTCTTGAACATTTGTAGGAGAAATGGGAGAAGATGATGGAGGAAATGAAATCCTCACACTCTCATATTTTTTATAAGCTATAGGTATACACCTTTTCCTTTACTATCAAAAAAGGGGGAAAATTAAATTGATATGTACAAAGATCAATAAAAGGGGAAAAGGAAATACTATGTATAGAGACAGAGCATATAGTGTAAAGGAGGAAATATTATAAAAATACAAGTGTATAATGTACATACATATACTATACTATACTGGCAAATGCATAGGGGGACTCATGAAATGACTAAGGTATATACAAGGTGTTTATACAATAATTTTTCATAGTATTCAACACATATCTATTTTTGATACTAATGTCAAAGGGGGAGATTGATAAACATAAATTTTTTCCATTAGTATGCAATAAGAAAACAAGTTGTATAAACTATCGATTACACTACACCAAAAGTCAGGTTTTCAGTTCAAACCGCAAAAGGCTAAGCAATGAGGAAATCGATGACATAGTTTTGCAGTGTTAACCAAAAGTGCAAACCAAAGATAGTCAAGTGGAACCCAACAGGAGGAAACCAATAGAGGAACCCGACAAGAAAATATAGTGCAAACTAAAAGAACAAAAACACTGCAACCTGAAAGACAGTCAAACTAATTTTAGAGAAAACCGAGCATCAGACATTAAAAGTCAGTTACATCCCAGAAAAAGTGGATCTGACTTCCACGTCAGATAAAACACTCATATTCTATTTAGAGAGTTTTTTTTGTTTTTAAAACCATTAATTAAGGGACAAGCAACATTATTGTAATCATTTTAATTAGTACAACTGATTGAAAACATGTAGACTAGGAGATCAAGGTCAAGTTGTAAACCTGTTATCATAGAGCTAGTTTTGTTATTCATGAAACTTAATTAGGTCAATCTCTCTTATAAATAGAAGTTGTAATCATTCAATAAAAAATGAGAGGATGAATGTAGCCAACCAGCACATCTATGCATCAGACTAAGAGTTTCAAGAAGTAGAGCAACAAAAAGATGAATCTGGTTATCAAGAACCAAGAACAGAGGCTACCAAGCAACAGAGGTATTAATCAATCACAATAGGTGATACATATATACATGTGAATTGTAATGGATTTGTAATCAACAATAGTTATATTGCATACACTCGGGTCAATGAGTATTTTTGTCTATATTCTAACAAGTGTAGCAAAGAGAAGAAATAATTTCAAGGAAGGTGGATTTAACAATCCTATTGTAAATCTCTTAATCGAGTGCATACTAAATAGTGTTGCTAAAGCTCTTAACAGAGTAGATCTTAATAGGTCTCCACATAATAATCCTAACAGAGTAGATCATCAAAAGTGATCAAATTGTAAGCCTTAATCAGCCCCTTCCAATCTGCAAATAGTGAAGATTTTTTGGGTGTCATCCCCATCGTAGTTTTTACCTTCTAACAGGGGTTTTCTGCAATATCATATCATGTGTTATGAGACAATTACTTTCATGAATGTTTCTGTCAATGTTTACATGTTTGATTAAGTAAAATAATTGATATGTCTTACACAAAGATAGTATAGAATAGATCGTTGGATAAACAATTTATTACATAAAGGTTAAAGGATAAAAAGAGATAAAAGTTTTAGAGGTACTAATTCACCCCTCCCCTCTCAGTACACACTTCCTATTATTTCCAACAACCTGACCCTCCATTACATGAGGAACTATTCCTCAAGGCCCTCAAGGCATTAAGTGGAAAAGAACTAGAAGGCATTCTAGTATTCTCTAGCAAGATAGATGCAGAGTTAGTGATGGAATGTATTGAGGGTATGGAAAACCATTGTGAATGTGATGGTATCACATAGGCACAAAAGGTGAAGATAGCCAAATCAAGTCTAAGAGGACAATAATTAACTTGGTGGAAGTTCTTGCAAGAAGAAAGAGAAAGGGAAGGAAAGAAGCAAATAGAAAATTGGAAATCTATAGTGGCTAAGGTGAAAGAGAACTACTTACCAGAGGATTATGATATCAAATTACACAAAAGGAGACAAAATCTTTTAAAAAAAAATCTAGATGTGGCATCCTATACCAAAGAGTTCCAAAAACTATGCCTTAGGTCAAGAGTGCAAGAGGTAGAAAGTAGTATAGTTGCTAGGTATCTCAATGGCCTAAGGTGGAACATACAAGAAGAGTTGAGCCTCTTCAATTTAAATTCTATCCATGGGTGTTTTCAAATGGCCCTTAAGGTGGAAGAAAAACTCAAAAATAAGAAAGATTCCAACTCTAGGGGAAGAGGAAGAGGAAGAGGTAAAGACTCTAGAGGTGGACATAGAGGTGGTTCTAGTGGAAGGAACAATGATACCAGAAGCCAAGGAGACTCTAGGTTTGTTGAAAAAAACCATGAGTCAAGAAATAGGGGAGGATATAACAAAGGTAGAGGATTTCATACTGGTGGAAGAGACAGATCAGATGAATTTGGAAGAAGCTCACATTTTTCTTCAATGAAGTGTTATAACTATGGCCAATTGGGTCACCCTGCCTATAGGTGTCCAAAAAAGCCAACATCTTCACGAGATGAGAAGAAGACTGCATATGTGCAAGAAGAGGACATGACTAAATAGTCAAAGGTAAGTTTGGATTTAGAAAAGGGAGAGAACCTCAATCTTAGGAGGATTCTAATCAAAGAACCTACAAGGGATGAACACAAGCAAAGAAGGGCTCTTTTTAGGGTCAACTAAAAAATTCTTGGTAAGGTATGCAGAGTTATAATAGACTCTAGATCTACTAATAATTTGATTTTAGAGGAAGCAATACCGAAGCTTAAATTGGTTAAGATACCTCATGTGTGTCCTTACAAGGTAACTTGGTTGAATAAGGGATGGAATATATTGGTTAATGAACAAGTGTGGGTTGAGTTTACTATTGGAAAGTATCAAGACAAGATACTTTGTGATGTACTACCAATGGATGCATGCCATCTCTTTCTTGGAAGACCATGGAAATATGACAAGGAGGCAGTTCACATGGAAAGGAGAATAAGTACTTATTTAAGAAGAATGGAGTAACTTATAAGATACAGTCTTTGATAAAGGAAGAAACACTTGATAAGATGGAATCCAATACCCTAATAATGAGTGGGAAAGAATTCCTCAAGGACATGAAGGAGGAAGAAGGAATTGGCTACGTAATCTTGGTGAATCCAAAGGAGGAAAGGACACTTAAACAGTCACCTATGCCTACAGAAGTGAAGCAGTTGTTAGATCAGTTCCAAGACATCATATGTGAAGGGACTCCAGCTACACTACCACCAAAAAGAGAAATCAGTCACCAAATTGACTTTGTGCCAGGGGCATCATTGCCTAACAAGGATACATACAAAATGACACTAGAGAAGAAGAAAGAGATTGCAAGGCAAGTGGAGGAGTCGTTTGACCAGGGTCTAATAAGGAAGAGAATTAGTCCATGTATTTTCCCAGTGGTGTTGGCTCCTAAAAAGGGAGGTAAGTGGAGAATGTGTACTGACTATAGGGAAATAAATAGGATAACTATTAGATATAGATTTCCTATTCCTAGAATAGAAGACTTGATGGATTGCTTAGGGGGTGCTAAATACTTCTCAAAGATTGACTTAAAAAGTTGATACTATCAAATTATAATGAAAGAGAGTGATGAGTGGAAGTCAGTATTTAAAACCATAGAGGGATTATATGAGTGGTGAGTAATGCCATTTGGGCTTATAAATGCACCTAGTACTTTTATGAGGGTTATGAATGAGGTCCTAAAGGATTATATAGTATTATACCTAGATGATATCCTCATCTTTAGTAAAACAAAGGAGGAGCACATGAAGCACCTAGAACTTGTGTTGAAAAGGTTACAAGAGGAGAAGCTCACCATAAATCTTGAAAAGAGTAAGTTTATGAAATAAGAACTAGTCTACCTAGGATTTGCAGTATCCCAAGGTGACTTGAAGATGGACAAGAGAAAAGTGAAAGCCATATTAAGTTGGCCTACTCCTAAGATAGGGAGTAAAGTGAGAAGCTTCCATGGGTTAGCCCAATTCTATAGGAAGTTTGTTAGGAGATTCAGTGAAATTTGTGCACCTATCCTAGATACCATTAAGGGTGGAGTCAAGACAAATTTTGTATGGAACAAGGAAGCCAATCAAGGATTTGAGAGATTGAAGAAAGAAGTAGCCACCCAACGAATACTAGTTTTACAAAGTTTTGATAAGTTATTTATAGTGGAATGTGATGCTAGAAACATAGCAATGGATTTGGTTAATATTACACCATTAACCCCATTCAACTCTTTTAGATGGCGGCTAGGGTTCCTGGCTCTTCGGCTCCTCTGGTCCCTAGCTCCTCGGCTCCTTCTATGGTAGCTTAGGGTCCTAGCTCTTTGGCCCCTTCAGTGGATAAGGTTCATGGTTATACAACCCCTGGCCCCTTGGATCCTTCTATGGTGGCTCGAGGTCCTGGCTCTTTGGCCCCTTTGAAGACTAGGGTTCCTAGCTCTATAGCTCCTCTAGCCCTTGGTTCCTCAGATCCTTCTACAGTGGCTTGGGGTCCTGGCTCTTCAGCCCCTTCAACGGCTAGGGTTCTTGGCTCCTTTGGCCCCTGGTTCCTTGGCTCCTTTTGCAGTGGCTTGGGGTCTTGGCTCTGCGGCGGCTCGGGGGAACAAGGATTCTATTCCTTTTCTGGTTTCTAACCCTATCATTATCCCTTTGGAGGATGAGGTTGTGAAGGAAATTGATGAGGCATCCTCTAATTTCTTAGTCCATGGCCTTATCTATAGGTTCAAGGGCTTCTAGCTGAGTCTTCTTGACCTTCACTCTTGGATTTATTGACATTGGGAACCTAGTATTTCTGGTACTGTTCACATTTTTCCAATGGCTCATCATTTTTTCATAGAAATTTTTGAAAATGGAACTGATAGGAAAATAATTTTATGTGATCATTTTTTTTTTTGGGATTCTTGGTTTATGCTTATGGTGAAGCCTTGGCACCCTGACTTTGGTCCATCTTCTAAGACTTTCTCCAAGGTTCACATTTGGGTTTGACTTCCCTACCTCTCCCTTTATCTTTGGGTGGATTCTTTGTTAGAGGTTGTGGGTGAGGCACTTGAGGAATTTTTGATGGTTGATGAGGACTCTTTTGATATTCTTCATTCAACGTATGCCCAGATTTTGGTGGACCTGGACATTTATAAGGGTCTTCCAAAAAATATTATGCTACAACACTCTAAAGTTGCCTAGATCCAATCCTTGGATTATGAAGGGCTCCCCTTTAGGTTTAGGAGATGTTTTAAAACTAGTCATTTGCCTGATCAGTGTGGCTTGGAGAAGATTAAAAAAAAGTCTGCCTCTTGGTGGAAGGGGGCCTCTTCTCAACATTATAATGTTGGGAATACTTCATTTGTCTAAAGCTTTTCTTAGGTGGTTTCTTTTGATCTAGAGGTTGATGAGGCTAATGTTCTTGTATCTAGTGAGGTCTCTTCTCTGGGTGAGGCCTCTCCTCTATTTGTTTCTTTTTTTCTCTATCCCTGTGGTGACTCTTTGTTCCAAGACTTGTGTTTGGGTCTCTGATGGATGTGGGGATGATGCTTCTCTTGCTAGCAATGCTCCTTTGTTTTCTTCTATCCTGGTGGCTACTAGTTCACTTGCTCAACTAGTCCTGTTGGATGCCCCTGGTCCTGTTTTGGAACCTTCTCCTGGCTCTCCAAATTTTGGAGTTTCGGTCCCCAATTTTCTCTCTTTGAAGGGTTTGGCCAATGAGGTGGATGTTGGGTGGATTACTATGAAAGGGAGAAAATATAAACATTTTCCCATGTTTGATATGGCCCTCCGATCCCTAAAGGTGAAGAAATTCCCCTTCTTGCGGCTTTGTGTGTTGGCTGTTGGTCCTTTGTTGGATGCATTTGGGCTGCTGGACTTCCATGTCTTATTTTTTCTTGCAGTGTTTCCTGTTCTCTTTTTCTGTGGCCCTAGTTGTGGCCTATCTCAGTCTTTGTCCCTGATGTTTTTATGTTAGGTCTTATTGTTATGTCTTTAGCTTTGTATCGGGTTTCAATAACCCTTTAAAACCTATTTTACTTAATCAAAAACATAGAAGTGGGTTCACTCCTAAGTCAGGAAGGAAGACCAGTAGCCTTCTTTAGTGAGAGGCTTAATGAATCAAAGTCTAGATGCTCATCCTATGATCTAGAGCTCTATGCATTGGTGCAAGCTCTTTAGAAGTGGAGGCACTACTTTTTGCCAAAGAAATTTGTGGTATATACTGATAACCAGGCCCTAAGCTACATAAATACACATGAGAATCTTAGTTTGAGGCACATAAAGTGGATGGAGTTTCTGCAATCATACACTTTTACTATTAAGCACAAGAAGGGGGTAAATAACAAGGTAGTAGATGCCCTTAGTAGGATATTTCTTACCATATAGGAGATACAATTGTAGAGTTCAGGGGTTGAAGGATTCAAGGATCTCTATGAAGGAGACTCAGATTTCTTAGAGATTTATAAGGTGTGTATTGATTTTGAAATTCACTTCCATAGTGAATATGGAGAATATACCTTACAGAATGGTTTATTTTTTAGATGGAAGAAAGTATGTGTTCCAAGGGGTTCCATGAGGGAGAACCTCATCCAAGAGAAGCACAATGTAATTGTGAGTGGACACTTTGGGTTAAACAAGACCCTAGACTTAGTGGAGAGATTCTACTGGTGGCCTAAAATGCAGAAAGATGTAAGGAGGCATGTTGAGCAATGTGGAGTATGTCAAAAGGAAAAGGGGACATCCTCAAATGCATGTCTTTACCAACCATTACACATCCCAAATAGACCATGGGAGTGCTTAAGTATGGATTTCATAGTGGGACTACCTAGGACACCAACTGGTTTGGACAATGTATTTGTGGTAGTGGACATATTTAGTAACATGAGTCATTTCATCCCATGTAAAACAACACATGATGCTAGTCACATTTCCCACATTTTCTTCAAGGAGATAATAAGGATACATGGTTTGCCAATGACCATAGTTGTAGACAGGGATGTGAAGTTTATGGGGCACTTTTGGAAGACCCTATGGAAAAGGATAGGAACTAATTTGTCTCAGAGTTCTGCATATCATCCTCAAATGTATGGTCAGACATAGGTAATAAGTAGGGTTCTTGGCAAATTGCTAAGATGTTTTACTAACGAGTATGGGAAAGGATGGGAACAAGTTATCCCACATGCAGAATTTTCCTATAATGATAGCACAAATAGGGCTACTAGTAAGAGTCCATTTGAGATTGTGTATGGATTACATCCAAGGGGTGTTCTTGAGCTAAGCGACCTTAAAGTTTATGAAGGGATTAGTGTTCATGCAGATGATTTTTCTCAATCAATGAGAGAGGTTCATGAGAAAGTAAAGAAGATATTAATTGAGGCTAATTAGAAGTTGAAAGCTAAGAAGGATGAAAGGAGAAGAGACTTGAAATTTCATTTAGGAGACTTTTTAA
This sequence comes from Thuja plicata, assembly GCA_018584345.1. Taxonomy (NCBI): domain Eukaryota; kingdom Viridiplantae; phylum Streptophyta; class Pinopsida; order Cupressales; family Cupressaceae; genus Thuja; species Thuja plicata. Next base: position 339,332 of record MU222466.1, on the reverse strand, counting down.
TGGTATTCTTGAACAAGGCTAGGCTATAGAAGGGTATACCAAGAAAACTATAGATGAAGAGGATTTGACCATGTAAAGCGTTAGCGAAGTATGGCTCCAATTCCTATAAGATAGAACTACCCAAGGAGATGTCTATTTCTCCAATTTTCAATGTGAAGAACTTGATTAAAATCAAAGGTATAGATATAGATGTGGGAAAGTATAGTAAATAGGTGATTAAGGATGTGGAAGAACTCCAAGTACCTAATCAGATCAAGCCACAAGTGGAGAGAATTATAGATTCAAGAGTGAAGAAGAAGACTAGGAGTAAGACTTATATGGAGCATCTAGTCAAATGGGAGCAATTGCTTGAGTTAGAGGATACATAGATAGAAGAGAATAACTTTAATAAACATGGCATCAGCATGGAATTCATCACAACATAGGTAACTTGATCTTCTTGTTGTAGGGGGAGGATGGTACAGGAGCACCTTAAGGTCTTATGAAGATCTTCAAAGCATTTTGGCTTGTAGCTTGGTTTAGCCAACCACCAAGGTAATAAGGACTAAATGTAAAGTCCCAAGGTTTTTTTGGTGTATCTTTAGTGGTAAGATTTTTTAGAGTATAGTGTTTGGTGTGGTCAATTAGGCTCTAGTGTTAAAGTCCTACGAAAGTCAACAAAGGGTCAAAGTTTGACCAAGACTCCAAAATGGAGTTGCACTTGTGATTTTAAGGTTTTTAAGTGTTTTAAGGTACTAGGTAATGGTTTAGAATTGAATTGATCCATTGAGGATAGTGTTTTTTCAAATGAGCAAAAGTTGTAAGAGTTGCTCATGACAACTTTGCAAATTTGCCATGACAACATTTCCTAAAAACTAGGAAAGGGCTTTAATGGTGCCCAAATCCCAACTTGAGGGTCTGAACATGAAGGGATAACCTATATAAGGTCAAATAAACCCTAATCTAAGGGTTGGTTATGTTAGTGTATGGATTGTGTGTTAAGAAGCAAGGAATTTGACTATGTTTTTTTATAGAGCCATCATCCAGAACTTTAATGGATTGAATGGAATGAATTAATGCACTAAGAATTTGTGTTTTGTCATGTAGTTGTTATTTGTGTAGATAAGTTGGTAGTGTTAGAAATGAATTGAGTAACTCAGAGGGGAGGGGTTAATCAGTTACCACAAAAACAAATCCAAATCCCTTAGATGTCTTAAACAAGTTAGTCATGGTTTCTTGGTTAACACAAATATTCTATTGTCACTTGGTTAACATAGAAAATATTAAGATATTAACTATGATTATCTTTAGTAATTAATTGTAGACACATAAACCATAAAGAAAATTAAATGTACACAGATAACTCCAAGATTTCACGTGGAACCCCAAAATGGGAAAAACCACCAATTGCAACTAGTCAATATTTTTCACTCTTCTAAAGTGAGCCCTGTTAGAAGCCAACCCTATTAAAGGTTACAATAAAACACTATTAGGTGTGACCCTGTCAGAGGATTTAATAACCCTATAAGGAGTGGCCTTTTGAGAGGTCTTCAAACACTTCAATGTAGAAATTTCACCTTGTGAGTGGATTTATAAAAGACTGTTAAGTCTACTTTGTTAAGAGATTTTGATCACTGCTACAATTGTTAGAAAGTAATAATGGATTGACCTGTTTTGATAAGAAACTATCTTTTCTAATTCATATCTATGTTTTGGATTAAATACTTGATCCTCACTGATCAGATATTTTGTTGCATTCCTTTGTTTTTTGTCCTCAATTAGAATCCCATTTGATTTTTCCTTCACTCTTCATATTATAAACACATTGTCTCGCAATATTCAATCCAAAATTGACCTTATATTAATATGATAAGCCTTGTCAATTTAGCCTTAATATCCTTCCAAATAAATAAAAAAACTCATGTCTATCGGCTGCATATAACCAATTATCCATAAAATATAAACTATTGTTAGTCGACTGACACTAACTGTTTAACTTGGTTACCACTGAAATCCTTCAACACCTGACCAAGACTGTAATGTCCAAGTGAACTTGGTTAGAACTAAAAATAACTTTGGTCCTCTTCAATTCCCAAGAGTGTTTGGCATGAACTGACTATGCTTGGATAGGATTAGACATTTGTGTAAACATCACTATACATGTGTAAACATCAATGACAATACACAATTGAATAATTGCCATCAACAATCTCCCTTTTTGGCATTGATGGCAGCACAAAATGTCATAATAAAAATAATTATAGAGAAACAGACATAAGAATAAAATTGTTATTAATGTCCTTAGCTTCATTCTAATTCTCATCAAATTTTTTTAATGTCTTTAGCTTCATTCTGATTCTCATCCAAAAACTCCCTCAATCACTGAAATACAAATTTCTCCCTCTTACATTAATCTCTATTTCTGATAAAATTCTCCCTTTGTCACCAATCTCTCCATCAGTAATCTTTATGAAATACATTAATATCTCCCTCTTTCACTAATCATAATGACATACATTAATCTCTCCCTCTTTCACTAATCATTATGACATACAGTAATCTCTCCCTCTTTGATAACCAATGCCAAAGATACCAACTAACATATCCAATGAAGTTGTAATGTACCTTTTTGTACTGATTCATATGCAATAAGCTCTAAATATCTGCATCAACATGTTAAGTCTTTTCTTTAGCTCGGTTGATGCATCACTAAACTATGTTTTAGTGAGCCTCGGCTAGGGGAATTACCCCTAGATTTCCTCTAAGATACAAAAATGCATCCTTAGGTAATGGTTTTTTGAATATGTCTACAATTTGGTCTTTAGTATTCACATATTCCAATCTTACTTCCTTGTCTTAAACCAATTCTCTAAACCAATTCTCCCAAGAAATGATACTTTATTGCAATATATTTAGTCTTAACATGGATCAAAGGGTTCTTTGAAATGTTAATAGCATTGGTGTTTTCACAGTAGATAATAATTGGTTCTATGATTTCCACCTTCATACTTGACAATAGCTCTTTTAACCATATGATATTTGAACAATTTACTACTGTAGCAACATATTCTAGATTGAGAAATGTAGTTTTGTTTCTTGCTTTTCTAGGAGACTAACCTCTTTCCAAGAAATAATTCTCCACCACTTGTGCTCTTTCTATCATCAACACTTCCAGCCCAATCAGCATCAGTAAAAGTTTTCAAATCAAATTTTCCTCTTTTTTGATACCATAATCCATAATCTTTAGTACCTTTAAGATATCTTAGAATCCTTTTGATAGCCATCAAATGATTCTCTCTTGGGTTGGATGAAAACCTTGCAACAATACCAACTTCTAATGCAATATCAGGTCTGGTGTGAACAACATATTGAAGTTTACCAATCATGGATCTGTAGGTAGTCTAGTTTACTTCCTTTGAATCATCATCTTTAGACAACTTATGTCCAGTAGGCATAGGTGTTCCAACTCGTTTGGAATCTTCCATCCCAAATTTCTTCAGTATCTCTTTGATGTATTTAGACTGGGTAGTGTAGATACCATCCGTCATCTAATAAACTTGTAAACCAACAAAGAATTTGATTTCACCAAACATAGACATCTCAAATTCCTTACTCATAGCTTCTAAGAATGCTCTGCATAAGTCATCATATCCAGTAAACAATATATCATCAACAAATATTTCTCCTAACAGTATCTTGTTCTAAGGTCCTTCTTTGATATCCAAGCTACTATTTTCATTAGTTCTTTGAAATCCAATGTTGATCAAGTAACCATGCAGTCTTTCATACCAGGCTCTAGGAGCTTGCTTTAGTCCATACACTACTTTGTGTAATTTTCAAACCATATTATTTTTGCTAGGATCTACAAAACCTTTAGGTTGCTCAATGTAGACTTCCTCTTCAAGAATTACATTCAGGAATGTAGATTTTACATCCACTTGATATACCTTGTATCCTTTGTGTGCAGCATATGCCAGAAGAGTTCTGACTCCTTCAAGTCTTGCAGAAGGATCAAAAGTTTCTCCATAATCAATACCCTCTTCTTGAGCATATCCTTTACATACTAATCTTCCCTTGTTTCTGAAAACTTCTCCTTTTTCATTCATCTTGTTTCTAAAAAAACCCACTTAGTACCAATCACATTCTTATCTTTTAGTCTAGGTATAAGAGCCCATGTTTTGTTCTTTTCTATCTTCTAAATCTCTTCATTCATTGCTTCGATCTAGCTTTCATCATGCAATGCATCTTTAACAGTTCTAGGTTCAATTTCACTAAGAAAACATGTACCTTTAATTTTGTTCCTTGTCATTACACCTTCTGTCTGATCTCCAATTATTTTCTTAGGTGCATGATGCCTTCTGATATATTTTTCAAGTACAAGATCCTTCCTTCTTGATTTTGGGCATGTTCCACTGGGTTCACCATGCTCAAAAGTTATGTTTTGTTCTTCTGTCTGATACTCGGGTTCCACTGTCTGAGACTCGGGTGCCTCTATCTGAGACTTGGGTTCCTCTTTTTGTGACTCAGTTCCCTCTATTTGGGGCTCATTCTCTTCAGTCTGTGACTCAGTTTCCTCTACCAGTAGCTCAGGTTTCATAGGTTGCAACTCGGGTTGAACTGTTTGGGTTTGTGTAGATGAATTCAATGGTTGATAGGGATGCTATCCAATCACCATTGCTTGTGTCTTAGGTATAGTATCAGGTGTTAGAATAGTCCCAAAGGATAACTAAGAGGGGGGGGTGAATTAGTTATCAGTAACTTTAGTTCTTTAACTTCAGAATACAACAAAGTAAATGCTTAATCAGATAACATAGTACACAACACACAATTTGATTATGGGGAAACCAAATGGTAAAAACCCCGATGGGAATTAGCACCCATAATGAACTATACTTGTTTATAGTAATCCTTGTTAGAAGATATCTCAACCCTGTTAGGAGTTTTACTTTACAATGCAATAAGTATAGTGACCTGGTTAAGGGTCGGACCCTGTTAGGAGTCTTTTACAATTAACCCTGTTACGGGTGGTGGACTCACAGTCCAAAAGCTCATTGCTTGATGGTGAAGGCTACAACCTTTTGTATAATAGATATGCACTATATCTGATGATGAACTATAGAGTATACCTATTGTCTTCATCATTTCTAGTGTATTGCAATCTTTCACTTCTTCTTCACATAGACTCTTGATGAATGAACCAACTCTGATAATCTGCTCTGTACATTTTTCTTCTCTTTTCGTATCATTCACACTTAGCGTGTCACCTTTGACTTGCTATAAGTATCTTACTCAAAGTATGAGATCATGGGACCTATAAGACAACTCTTCATATTATCCTTGTCGGCTCTACTAAGCACGCAAGCATTATTACAACTGCGCAAGTATAAACCGAATAGACCTGACGCTTCACTAAGTCGGCCTCACCAATTTAACTCTAACTTTGTAATCTTCTTGAAACATGTTTGGCACCTTTGGATTAATATCAGAAACTCATAACTAATCATGAATATACACACACATATACAGAAGATAGGTGCAACTCAAGAAACACGTGATATACGTTGGCCCTAAATAGTTACACTTCTAGAACTGTAACTGCCAATAACAAAATTACATAACTTTACTGAAACATCATATCTGGGTCTACGCGTATAAACATAACATAATAAACATGTCAAAAACATGTATCTATCCATGCAAGTCTTCATATCATCATTCTGATAAGTACATATAGAATTACTAATGTATATTATATGTTGTCATCAATGACAAACATACAATCAATCAACTACTCAGAATCAAATCTCCAACAATATCCCCCTTTGACATTGATGGAAACATATTATATCAAAAAAATCCTTTGTTCATGGTGTCCTCTTTCTTTTACAATCTTCTCAATATCCTCATCAAATATTTCTCTAAACTGTTGTAGTTCCTCTGTCTATGTTTTTGTTCCACGTATATACTCCCCCAGAGTATATGCTCCCCCTTAGTACATACTCCTTCTTACTATATAATCCCCCTTTGACATTAGTGGCAAAGGGTGCCATAGATCTTTAGGTATAGGTACTACTCCAGAAGTAGAGTAGTCAACCATTCATCAGTCACTTAATGACTAATGTCTTTGCTGCTTCTTCTAAAAAAACTTAGGAGAGGGAATTACTCCCAACTTCTCCCTGAGATACTCAAAAGTATCCTTTGATAAAGGCTTTGTGAAAATATCTGCCAACTATTCTTTTGTGTTCACATAGTCCAATTTAACTTCTTTGTCTGCAACCTTTTCTCTTAAGAAATGGTACTTGAGTTCTATGTGTTTTGTCTTTGCGTGCATCACAGGGTTCTTAGACATGTTGATAGTGCTAGTATTATCACAATGAATAACAATAGGATAATCAACCTAAATTCCAAAGTCTTTAACCATCTTCTTGATCCAAACCATGGTTGAACAATTTAGTGTTGCTACAACATATTCAGCTTCTATTGTTGATTGAGAAATATAGTTCTGCTTCTTGCTTATCCAAGAAACCAACCTGTCTCCAAGGAAAACTGCTCCTCCTGAAGTTCTCTTCCTATCATCAATACAACCTACCCAATCTGCATTTGTATATACATGAAGCTTTACATTCTCTGATTTAGGATACCATAAACCATAGTCTATAGTTCCCTTTAGATATCTGAATATCCTCTTGATTTCCACTAGGTGACTCTGCTTGGGTTCAGTTGCAAATCTTCCAACAATGCCAACTGCATTAGATATGTTAGGTCTAGATTGAGTTAGATAAATGAGTTTACCAATCATAGATTTGTACAATTTTTTATCAACTACTATGGAGTCATCATCCTTTCAAAGCTTGCTTCCTATTATCATGGGAGTGCATACTGGCTTATAGCCTTCCATCTGGAAGGTCTTCAATATTTCCTTCAAATATTTTGACTGATTAATGAATATACCTTTATGTGTTTGTTTTACATTCAGTCCCAAAAAGTATTTTATAGGACCAATCATACTCATTTCAAATTCATTCTGCATTTCTTTTGCAAATTTTGTACTGAGCTTGTCATTACCTCCAAATATAATGTCATCAAAAAATATGGCAACTAATAGTAATCCATCAGGTGTCTCCCTTGTGAATAGGTTATAATATGCTACTCCTTTCCTGAATCCAATCTTGGTAAGATAACCATCAAGTCTCTCATACCAAGCTCTTGGGGCCTATTTAAGACCATAGAGTGCTTTCTTCAATTTGCATACCATGTCAGGTTCATCTGAAAGACTAAATCCTTTAGGTTGTTCAATGTAGACTTCTTCATTCAAATCACCATTCAGAAAAGATGATTTTAAATCCATTTGATAAACTTTAAAGTCTTTGAATGTTGTGTATGCCAAAAACAATTTATTGGCTTCTAGTCTGCTCACAGGGGAAAATGTATCAGTGTAGTCTATTCCTTCTCTCATTGTATCATTTTTAATTATTTGATCTAATTCTTCTTTCATTGTATTCTTCCAATCAGAATCATTACAAGCATCTTCAACACTTAAAGGCTCAATCTCTGAAAGTAAGCATACCTCTTCATCCATTGCTAGTCCTTTTGCTTTAGATCTGGTCAAAACACTGCTACTCTAATCTCCAATGATGTCATCTTTAGAGTGGTATCTGGATGTGAATTTTGGAACCTTAGGTGTGTCTTCTTCTTCTATAATCTGTGATTCTTCTCTGTTTCATTTAGGGTCATTGCATGAGACATCAGTGCAATCAAACATTTCTTCAATAGCAATATCTTTGCTGCTAGGTCTGGATTCATCTTCAATCATAGGTTCATATTCATAGTACCTCTCTTGAACCATAAAATTTTCATCAATCTTAACATGCGTGCTTTCAATTATCTTCTTTAATCTCAAATTGAAACATCCATATGCTTTGCTTTTGGTAGAATAACCAAGGAAAATACCTTCATCACTTCTGGCATCAAACTTACCAACACCATCATCTCTCTTGATGTAGCACCTTCTACCAAAGATTCTAAAATACTTTACTGTAGGTACATTGCCAAACCAAATTTCATAGGATGTCTTATCTGTGCCTGGCCTCAATTGAGTTCTGTTGATAGTATATACTATTGTGTTCAATTCATCTCTCCAATAGGTGTGTGCAACTTTTCCTTCAATCATCAGAGTGTGCACTGTATCAAGTATGATCATGTTCCTCCTTTCTGCAATCCCATTCTACCAAGGGGTTCTAGGTGCACTCAACTATCTTTTAATACCATGTTCTTCACAATAATCATAAAACTGACCAGAGGTGAACTCTCCTCCTCTATCAGATCTCAGACATTTTAGTTTCAATCTGGATTCATTCTCAACTTTAGCTTTGAATATTTTAAACTTCTCAAAGGCTTCAGACTTCTCCTTTAAGAACGCAACCCACATCATCCTAGAAAAATCATCAACAAACAAAAAGAAATAACTTTCTCCGTAATATGATCTTGTTTGAGTAGGACCACATAAGTCTGTGTGTACCAAGTCCAATTTGTTTTCCACTGAGTTTTACTTGCTTTTGAAAGAACTCCTTACATGCTTACCCATAACACATTCCCTGCATACTATGTCAACTGGTCTTGCAATACTTGGTAGGTCTCTAACTGCCTTGACATTACTGATCTTTACTATGTTATCAAAATTGAT
>MU222466.1:317347-328207 GCA_018584345.1 Thuja plicata | reverse complement strand
ATTGAGTTATGAAGTGACATTAATTATAATTTGGACATAGGTTCACTTTGATCGCTCTAACTCTATCTCTATATATCGAAATTCATTTATTCTTTTTTTGATAGAAAGGTAACATAAATACCTATTTACTATTTTTCCAGAAGTGTCAAATAGAGAAGTCGCTAAATGGTCAGACAACCTATGTTTAGTAAAACTTAAAAAGAAAAGTCTTAATAAAATCAATATATATATAACTCATAATCATTGGAAAGCTTTCTCAGAGTACTATCATCCTGTATTTGGTTTTTTCAAATGAATTTATTTGATCCCACAAAAAGTTAATGTCAAAGCAATTTTTTGTTAGCATTTTGATGGGTTCAAAGGAGACTCGATTATAGGTGTAATTGAGAAGTAGAGGGATTATACCAAAGGGATTTTGATCCAAGAGGCTTTTACCTAGCCATTTTAAATTTAATCCTTCAAATGGGACCTCTCAAGGCTTAAATCATCATATTTTCTTAAAAATGTGCAATTTCAGCAAAAATCAGGATGTTCAAAAAAGTGGGACACACTATTGTGGGACCACCCCTTAGCTTGTCACCTTTGACTTTCTATAAGTATCTTCCTCAAAGTATGAGATCATGGGACCTATAAGACAACTCTTCATAACATCCTTGTCAGCTCTACTAAGCACGTAAGCATTATTACAACTGCGCAAGTATAAATCAAATAGATGCGACGCTTCACTAAGTCGGCCTCACCAATTTAACTCTAACTTTGTAATCATCTTGAAACACATTTGGCACCTTTGGATTAATATCAGCAACTCATAACTAATCATGAATATACAACGCATATATAGAAGATAGGTGCAACTCATGAAACACGTGATATACATCGACCCTAAATAGTTACACTTCCAAAACTGTAACTGCCAATAACATAATTACATAACTTTACTAAAACATTGTATCTAGATCTATGTGTATGAACATAACATAATAAACATGTCAAAAAAATGTATCTATCCATGCAAGTCTTCATATCATCATTCTGATAAGTACGTATATAATTACTATTGTGTATTATATGTTGTCATCAATGACAAATATACAAGCAATCAACTGCTCAGAATCAAATCTCCAACATCAGGTTCATAATATACAAAGTTTTTGTAATCCTAAGGCTCTTTACTGCTCTGTTCTTCACCTCTTTCTTCAAACTCATCAATACTTACATGCACACTTTCTATGACTTTATGAATAGAAATATTCAAACATTTATATGCTTTGTTTTTACAGGAGTAGCCTAGGAATATACCTTCATCACCTTTTACATCAAATGTTTCATTTCTTGCTTCCTTGAAGATGTAACATTTACTTCCAAATACTTTTAAATAACAAACATGAGGTTTATAGCCATACCATAGTTCAAAAGGTGTCTTCTCATTACCTTTCTTTAGTTGAACTCGGTTCAAGGTGTGAGTTGCAGTGGTGATGGATTCCTTTCACTGTTTGGTAGAAAATTCTTTTCAATCATTAGGGTTCTTGCACAATCCATAACGGATCTTTTCCTTCTTTTTGCTATATCATTCTGCTATGGAGTAACTAGGGGAGATACTTTTCTTTTGATTCCTCTTTCATTACAAAATTCATTGAATTCATTAGAAATGAATTCTCCTCCTCTATCAGATCTTAAGCATTTCAGTTTCTTTCCTATTTCTTTTTCAAATCTGGCTAGGTACCATTTGAACTTTTGAAAGGCTTCTAATTTTTCTTTAAGAAACATAACAGTCATCATTCTGGAATGATCATCAACAAATAGAATAAAATAATTCTCACTTGTGTAACTTGTTCCAATTGGTCCACATAAATCAGTATGTACCAATTCCAAAACTTCTTTTGTATTGTAGTTCTTGCTCTTGAAGCTATTTTTTCCCATCTTCCCAATTTGACATTGTTTGCATATTGCTAGTTCAGGTTTCTTCAAAATAGGAATTCCTCTTACTCTTTTGTTCTTTCTTATGTTAACCAGGTTGTCAAAGTTCACATGACATAGCCTTTTATGTCATAACCAACTTTCTTCTAATTGTGAAATAAAACATGAACTTTCATTAAGATCAAGATAAAATAGATTACCTTTTGTTTGTCTTCTAGTTCCAACTAGGCTTCCCTTACCATCCAGGAGCTTTGCCTTACCATTCATGAATTCTACCTTGAAACCAATGTTATTCAGCTATGCCACACTTAGTAGATTGTGCCTTAGTCCTTCAACCCAATAAGCATTATCACATTTGATTCCTTTTGTTAAAGAAATACAACCTTTACCTTTCACATAACAGGGTTCATCATTCCCAAAACTGATACTCCCACCATCATAGTGCTCAAGATGTTCAAATTTGGTTTTATCACTAGTCATGTGGTGAGAACAACTGCTATCAATTATCCAAGTGTCATTCTTGATAATATGAGAATATAGTGATGCCTTTTCATTATCTTCCTTAGCTGACTCATCCTTAATAGCAATATAAACCATTTCATATTCATCCTCATCGCTATTAGAATCTTTAGCAATGTAACAAGATTTCTTACCTTTGTCTTTGTAGCTTTTGTAGATTTTCTAATCTTTCTTTCCTTTATACTCTTTGAACTTTTTCTCACCTTTGTCTTCCTTGTTTAGACACTTAGCAGCAATGTGACCGACCTCATCACATGAAAAAAAAATTAATGGTATTCTTCCTTTGTACTGTCCTTTTCCTTTTGCATCTCTCCTTGCAAGTAATGCTTCAATGATTTCCAGATCTTCATCGTCAGTATCATCATCATTGTCATTGTCAATCTATTTTCCTTTCATCTTTTTGAGGTTAAATTTAGCTTTGAATGCAGACTCAAGACTGCCAAGGTTAGGAGAGTAATTGTCAAATTTATCCAACTCAAAAGATGATAATCTTCCAATTAATCCATCTAGAGTTATAACATTACTACATCTCATTTCTTGAATAACTAAAACTCTAATTTCATAGATAGGAAGTAAAGTTCTCAATACCTTACTAACCACTATTGTGTCTTCAATTACTCCACTGACAGCTCTGATGGCACTAACACTTTTCTTGATTCTTTCACTGTATTTTGTAATGTCATCTCCTTTGATTTTCATCTAATCAAAATGACCTCGAAGAATTTCTTCTTTGGATCTCTTTACATTGACATCTCATCCATGAATATCATGTAATTTGTTCCACACATCAAAGGTAGTAGGGCAGTCCTTGACTTCATCAAATTCAGAATAGCTGAGTGCAGAGGCTATATCAATCATCAGTATGTTATGATGCTTCATGTCTATCATCTGATCCATAGTCAAAGGTCTTGGTGGTTCCACATACCTATGGTCCAAGAATTGAAAACCACTATCTCCAATGGTAGATTGATGTAGTCTCATAAAATCTTTCCATGCAGCAAAATTGTCTTTGTTAAGCTTTGAGATCTCCCTTCTATATGACATCTCTGATCTTTAGCTTAGGCCTTGAAACCTTCCCTGTAAGCACTTGCATCTCTGATACCAATTGTTGGAAATGAATTGAGTAACCTAGAGGGGAGAGGTGAATCAGTTACCACAAAAACAAATCCATGTCCCTTAGATGTCTTAAACAAATTAGTCAATGTTGCTTGGTTAACACAAATATTCTACTATCACTCGATTAATAGAGAAAATCTTAATATATTAACTGTGATTATCTTTAGTAATGAATTGAAGAAACATAAACCATAAAGAAAATAAAATGTACACACATAACACCAAGATTTAACATGGAAACCCAAAATGGGAAAAACCACCAATTGCAACTAGTCACTATTTTTCACTCTTCTAAAGTGAGCCTTGTTAGGAGCCAACCTTGTTAAAGGTTACAATAACACACTATTAGGTGTGACCATGTTAGAGGATTTAATCACCCTGTAAGAAGTGGCCTTGTGAGAGGTCTCCAAACACTTCAATGTAGAAATTTCACCTTGTGAGAGGATTTATAAAATACTATTAAGTCTACTCTGTTAAGAGATTTTTATCACTGCTACAATTGTTAGAAATTAACAATGGATTGACCTGTTTTGATAAGCAACTATCTTTACTGATTCAGCTCTTTATTTTGGATTAAATAATTGATCCTCACAGATTGGATATTTTGTTGCAGTCATATGTGTTCTTTCCTTAATCAAAATCCCATTTGATTTCGCCTTCACTCTTCATATTATAAACACACTATCTTGCAATATTCAATCCAAACTTGACCTTATATTAATATGATCAGCCTTGTCAAGTCAGCCTTAATATCCTTCCAAATAAATAATAAAACTCATGTCTGTCGGCTACATATAACCAATTATCCATAAAATAAAAACTACTGTTAGTTGGCTAACACTAACTATTTAACTTGGTCAACACTGAAATCCTTCAACACCTGACCAACACTGTAATGCTTGAGTGAACTCGGTTAGAACTAAAAAATCACTTTAGTCCTCTTCAATGCCCGAGAGTGTTTGGCATGAACTGATTGTGCTCAGATAGGATTAGACATTTGTGTAAATGTCACTATACTTGTGTAAACTTTAATGACAATACACAATTGAATAATTGTCATCAACTGGTAGTTTGGCACTTCTGGTTATCATTTTGTAAATTGGTTTTTGTTTTACTAGTTCATTGTCTTGTTCTGGATCAGTCTTTGTAAATATGAGTCCCACTTGAGTTCCCTTGGTTGCAAAACTATATCCACTTGGAATCAAGTAGGGGACCCTTTATATAGTGTAAATATGGTATGTGGATTCATTGTGTGTGGGAGAACTAATTTTTCCATCAAACCCTAGGTGAGTGTAGAGGCATTCTGGTTAGAGGCTTGTGCAGAACAATAGCAAGAAAGCTTGCTAATTGGATCGGTTGGAACCAATCAATGGTGGGAGAATGTAGGGGTATGTATTTGTGTTAGATGAATGCAAGGAGAAGGATAGTGGAGTTTGTTGGAACACTTTGTGCAATCAAATAACTCAGACTGGTGCACATGCTCCTAAAACCCTTAAAAATAGGGGTTTGGTGAAAGTCCTATGTACGGATAGGGTGGGGGTATAAAACCTAGAAAATCCTAGAGAATAGGTTGGACCTATGAAGAATCCATAATTGGTTTAGAGGACTATTAAGGATAGTTTGCAAGAAATCCAATATTTTAGTGTTTAGGAGGGCTAATTAGGCCAAAAAGGCTACAAGGCTTAAAACTCAGAAAAGAGGAACTTGCTAGGAAAACCAAGGAAAGAATCCATCAAAGTGTATCAAAACTAGCTAAAAGTTACCTAGGAATGGTTGGGACTCCCATACCTATTTCCAAGAGAAGATTTGGATCAAAGTGGCTCAATGGAGCCTATAGGTGCATTGTTGGATTGAGAGAGTTCGCAGAGTGAGTTGAAGTTGGTGGTGAGTTATAAGGGACATAGGGATCATAGAGTTTTCCTCTAGATAGGGTCAAGAAAGATACCCTAGGAAGACCAAAGAAAGGTCTCAGTTAGAGTAAGAGTGCTCTTGTGGTTAGAGCTCCCCATCATTATCCAGCTTATTTCTAAATACCCACTTGGTTCCAATAACATTCTTGTTCTTTGGTCTAGGTACTAGTGTCCAGGTTTTGTTCTTCTCAATTTTTTCAATCTCTTCATTCATTGCTTGTATCCAATATTCATTATAAAAAATCATATTTCACTAATTTAGGCTCAAATTTACATAATAAGAATGTCTAATTTTTCAATGTGCTTCTTGTCATGACCTCTAAATATTTATCTCCAATAATTTGATTTGGTTTATGATGTCTTCTTCCATAGTTTTCTAGTGTAGGCTCTAGTCTCCTTTGATCTTTTTGTTCATCCTCAAATTCATCCTCAAAGTTAATTTCAGGTTCATTTTGTGTTTTTGTTTCATTCTTAGATTGCTCGGCAGTTTCCTCCTAATGCTCGACAACCTCTTTCTGTAACTTAATATTTTCTTTCTTTTTCTCGGAAGCATATTTCTATTGTTCGACAACTTCTTTCTCTGGTTCAGGAAAACTTTTGGGCTCTCCTTCATTCATGTAAATGAAAGATCTATAATCTTCAGGTTCTTGCTTGCAATCCACTTCATTCTTTTCTGTATATTCATCAATTCTAACATTTGCACTTTCCACAACTTTGTTAGTGTTAGAATTCAAACACTTATATGCTTTTATCTTAGTAGAATAACCTAGGAATATGCCTTCGTCACTCTTAGCATCAAGTTTTCCATTTCTATCATCCTTTACTATATAATATTTTCTCCCAAAAACTTTAAAATATTTTACATTAGGTGCATAACCATACCATAACTCATAAGGTTTAATATCAATACCTTTCTTGAATTTTACTCGGTTCAAGGTATATAGTGTTGTGCTTACAACTTCTCTCCAGTACTTTTTTGCAACATTCTTTTCTATCATCAGTGTTCTAGCACAATCCATTATTGATTTATTCCTTCTCTTGGCTATGTCATTCTTTGGGGGAGTCCTTAGAGAAGACATCTATCTTTTAATTCCTCTATCATTGCAGAATAGGTTGAATTCATTAGATATAAACCTTTCAAATCTCAGACATCTCAATCTCTTACCTGTCTCTTTTTCAACTTTTTCCAAATACCACTTAAACAACTGAAAAGCATCAGATTTTTCTTTGAGAAACATTACAGTCATCATTCTAGAGTAATCATAAAAAAATAGTATGAAATATTTATCACCTCAGTATATTTGCACACCAATAGGTCCACAAAGGTCAGTATGAACCAATTCCAGAATATCATCATAAGTATAGGTTTTTTTCTTAAAACTAGATTTTGTCATTTTTCCCAACTAACTTTGCTTACACATAACATTATCAGTTTTCTTCAATCTTGGTAACCCTCTTACTCTTTTCATATTACTAATGTTTACCAAATTGTCAAAGTTCACATGACATAACCTCTTATGCCATAACCATATGTCATCATATTGTGAAAATAAACATATCTCATCAGATAAATCTAGATAGAAAAAATTACCTCTTGTATGTTCTCTACTTCCAATTAGTTCACCAATAGCATAAAAGATTCTAGCTTTTCTGTGATGGAAATCAACTTGGTATCCAGAAGTATTCAACTGAGCCACACTCAAAAAAATACAATTTAGTCCTTCAACCCAATAGGCATTTTCACATGTGATCTTATCAGTCAATTTTATTGATCCTTTTCCTTTCACATGACATGGTTTGTCATTACCAAACTTAACACTACCACCTTTGCAATATTTTAAGGTTTAAAATTTAATTTTATCACCAAACATGTGATGTGAGAAACCACTATCAATTATCCATCTATCACCTTTACTCACATATTAAATAAGTGTAGTTTTCTCATATTCATTACAATCATCTTTCATAGCAACATAAACAACTTCTATATCTTTGTCATTAGATTTGTCAAATTCACTATCAGTTTCTTCTTCAGTAATATAGCATGATTTCTTACATTTGTCCTTATAGTCCTTATACCTTCTTAAATCTTTGTCATCCCTTTTGTCTTTTTAATTTCTTTCTCTTCTATCATCCTTGTCATTCTTGACAGGGCATCTTTCTACAATATGGCCAATTTTGTTACATGAAAAATAGATTATAGGAAGTTTACCTTTGAATTTTCCTCTTCCTCTCGGTATTCTTCTAGCCATAAGTGCTTCAAATTAATCAAGGTCTTCATTAGAAGTGCCACTCTCGCTATTCATATGTCTTTCTTTTCCTTTCTTAAATTTATGAAGAGTCAATTGTGATTTGAATGCAGAATCAACATGGTGAGGAGTGAAATTATCAATATTTGATAACTCAAAAGCAGTAAGTCTTCCAACTAAACCTTCCAGAGTTAAGTTGTTACTAGGATTACATCTCAATTCTTGTATACAAGATACTCTAATAGTATATATAGGACTTAAGGTTCTCAGTACCTTGCTAATAATAGTATCATCACTAATAGTTCTATTAGATCCTCCAATATCATTTACAACCTCCTTAACTTGGCTACAATATTGAATAATAGTTTCACCATGTTGCATTCTCATTTCATCAAAATTACTACTCAATCTTTCAGATTTGGCTCTTAGTACATTGGTATCACCTCCATAGATAGTTTCTAGTGTATCCCACATTTTTTTCATAGTTTTGCAATCCTTTATGTCTTCAAATTCAAGATAGCTTAGGGCTGATGTAATCTCCAACATTGCTTGGTTGTGTTCTTGTTTTTCTTTCATCTGCTGAGCTGTCATAACTGTAGGAACTGTTATGTAATTATTTTAAACATAGTATTTTGTAGCATCTCCAGTTATAACTAGGTGTAACTTCATCAAAAAAATTCATGCAAGGAAGATCTCTTTCTTAAGCCTCAATACCTCTTTTTTATACATCTTGATCTTTAGCTTCAAGTACCTTTAAAAATTTTTCTACAAGCACCACAACAACTCTTATACCAATTGTTAGAATGATTTATAATAACTGAGAGGGGGGTGAATTAGTTATCCTAGGTCAAGATGTACCAATTGAACTTTCAAATACTTCAACTCAAATCCACTTAGTAAATCACTTGGTCTCTATAGCACATAATCAATAATATAAACTTACAGTTTACTGTCCTAATGTAATCAACTTGCAGAATATAAAACTCTTAATAGTACAACACATCAAATAAAATTCACGCAATTATGAAAATAGGATTTAACATGGAAACCCAATATGGGAAAAACCACCAGTAACATGCTACCAATTTTTCACTCTTTTGAAGTGAGCTTTGTGAGGAACCAACCATGTTAAAGGTTACAACAGACACTGCTAAATTGTGACCTAGTTACAGGATTTAATCAACCTATTAAAAGTGAGCCTTGTTAGAGGGCTTAGACCATTCCATTAGAATGTGACCTTGATTAAAGGATTTAACAAAATGACTGTTAGGTCAGCCTTGTTTAAAAGGATTTTGCAATTGCTCCAATGGTTAGAAAGTAATAGCAAATTATGATCTGAAACATACAACTCACTTTGAAAATACAGATCCAATTATAGCTCAAGTGCTAATTCACTGTCTGGCCTTCATTTTCATCTCTATCACTTATATTTTCTCAAAAATCCTTCAAGAAATCACCACTGTATAGTCATGTACTTCTCTCTTCAACCTTTTCTTATTTCTTCTTAGATTTTTCCAATCAACTGAATTAACCTCTATCACACACATATAACCTGCAATTAGGTTAATCTTATACCTCTTTGATCAGGTAGCTCTATCTTTTTTTTCTTAATCATCACCATAGATCTCAGGGTTTGGTCAGATCCAATGAATCCAAAATTTCATTTCCATCTACTTTGTAGAATACATCCTAAAACTCCATTAATCCATACATAAAAATGGTTAGACATATATCAAATTCTCATTTAATTCCTCACAAAAATCATCCTTATATTAAATACACTTCACATATCCCAATAAAATCAACTATGTCAGCTGGGATCTCAAATCTCTCTCAAATTTTCAAAATACTAACACTCGGTCATCAATGTGTTCTTTCGCTCAGTCATCACTAGATAACTCGGTAATTTATTTATGCTTGCTAAATATTGATGCTCGATTGACACTGAATTTGCTTGGCACGTATTGGTACTCAATCAACACTCACGCCACTCAGCACAAACATAAGTTCCTTAATCTTCTGCCATGTTACTCGATCAATACTAATCTTATAGTCATCCAAACTTCACTTAGACCTAAGATAAACAATATATAAACTTGTCAAGGTGCGATGTCATCAAGTACCCATTGTAGTTCCACATAACTCAACCATTTCACCAAGTCTTCTTGCTATCTCTTATTTTTAAATCTTCTTCATCAATCAATTGATATGGCACTTTACAAGATAACAACTGTCTTACCAATTAAGGTTTGACATCAATGGAAATATAACAATTGTTTCAATTGTAGTTTCCAATACTTGGAGACCTTATCACTATCTTTCCATGTATGGGAAGTTTTCTTATGTTTTGTGAATATTTATGTTTTCTGTGAGATTGTGAGTTCTTGTGTGTTACTTGTTCCATTCTTGATCCCCTAGATCGAGAGTTTTCTTGTTAATGCCTAGGTTGGGAGGTGAGCGTCCATGGTCAACCACATGCTTTTATAGGATTTCAACTAGCATTTGGAAACCCTTGGGAGCTTTGTCAGAAAGTCATCATGTCACAGGAATAAAGGATCCCATTGTATAACCATGTTTCTTCCTTGTGGAAATTATTGTATAAATTCATGAAAATATGTATTTTGGTTATATTGCATATTGGAACTATTCATCAAATTGGTTATTTTATATATTTATGAAGAGAAAAATTTGAAATATTCTTTGTATTGTTTGGAAGGATTAAATGGATTAATATGCAAATTTAAATTCCTAAGATTTTTTAAATCTAAATGTGTGGAATTTTGGAATTAATTAGTTTATGAGCATATGTTTTTAGGTATAACATTATTTTAAATAATCAAATGCAATAATTTGTATGGCATTAAGATTTCAAAAATATGGTAATGGAAGAACTATATAGTTAGTTAAATCTCTAATTATATACAAATAAATCATTGCTATCATTAAATGAAATTAGTTTATTCTTTATCTAAGCTAATTTGGAAATTTAATTTGATATAGTATATGTATACATACTATGTTTTTTTTTAAGATTATTTTTACACTTAGAAGAAATTTAAGATTTTTGCAAAAAAATAATTGCTCAAAATGAAATTTTATTTCATACAATGTTTAGCCCTAATTGTTAAGATCCTTTATATATATATATA
>MU222466.1:284336-307461 GCA_018584345.1 Thuja plicata | reverse complement strand
GATGTCAATTCCCAAATCTTCAAAATATGCTGAGAAGTAAGTATTCATGTGATGCCCATGGTCAGAAGAGACTCAGATGTGGAAGTTTTGAACTACGGTTACATCACTCAAAGTCATGATCGAGCTCGGCCCTATGTAAAATGAATATTTATTCACAACTGGAATTATATTGAATGGTCAGTGTTGACAATGCCGCGTGCCCTATTTCATGAATGGGCAACTCGATGATCATATGTAAACTGTTCGAAAGAATGCCCACAAGAAAAGCACGACATATGGAATTATAGATAGGAGTAGTAGAACCAGTAAAAGGTATCCAAACATGAAGTTTCTAAAGCTTTGTCACGTTAGACTGGTTGATGACAATGAGAATTGATTTTGCACATCGACAGTATTGGCATCCGAGAATGTGATAATCTATAATGCAATTTCAATACTAAAACATTATCATTTCCTGAGAATGCCCCAACACCGAATGTCAAGGAGGACCCGACATCTTCCCTGATGGACAAAACCTTGTTTCATGCTCGGTTGTTGGATTCACAGAGGTCTGGGACTATATCAGTGGGAAACTTAAGAGTGATTTTCAATATTAGGCTGATAATGCCTTCATGATGCATGATAATGCAATTCTTTGTGTTGACATCAGTCATGATTCAAAGATGTTGGTTTTAGGTTCACAGGGTAGGAAAATTGAGGAGGATGTGCTCGCAATTGAATCCCAAAATACATATATGTGATGGCTTCAACAAAAATTTTCTTGGTGTTCGAAAATGTCACTTGCATGAAGTGGTATGTGTAGAAAGCCAGAAATGACATGCTCTAGTTATAGCACCAATGCGTCCAATCAAAACAAAGAGGCATTAACATGTGTTGCAATGAGATCCAAATGGCACTATTCTATAGGAATAGATCCATTTTGAAAGATGTAGAGCGCCAAGTAACATGGACTCTCATAACAAAATATTACTAAGGCACTCACAAAGGGAGACTTTAATGTATTTGAGAAAGAAAACGTGGATAGACACATCCTCAAGAATTAGTTATTATAATAGGAAAGAAACTGACTGAAAGGGGAAAATAATTAAGGCTCGTAGAAGAGATTTAGGGGTTCCAGATTCCGCCTGACCTGAGAGACTTTGTGCCAGGGCAGGGATAGTTTAGGATTTTTATTGTAATATAGGGTAGAGAGGAGGATTTTATTTTTGAAAGTCTTTGTGCTGGAGGAGAAGTTTCTTCTTTAGTTTTCTTTTTTAGTTTTAAAGGAGTGAAGAATGATTATCATTCTTTTCATCCGAGTTTAGTTTCTTTGAAAGTTTTGTTTTTCCAAATCTTTGAAATCTGGAGAACTTTGTGTCTTCTGATTCTTTAGTTTCTATTTTAATCTCTTTGTAAGCATTCCTCCATACCTATGAGTATGTCGAGAGATCCTTTAAGTACTTTCTGGTAAAATTACATATGTATGTTCTTTTTGTTTTTATTATAAACTCTTTGAAAATCATATACGGGGAGCTGTACGTGGATAATTCAGAGGGCGCTTACGCTTTTCAATAGCGAAGTGACCCAACTATTGTGTTACAATTTGTATTTCAGCCTTGGGTGTTTAGGAGTCATTTCGTGCAGGTGTTTTGAGAAGACAAATCCATTTACCAACAATCACCTTGCGCTAATAGAGAAATAAGGGTCATTTAAATAAATCTAAACAAGACATATAACAAGCATCACATCACGAGGGAAACACATCATGACAAACAAGAAAAGAAAAAGAAAGGATCCAGTGTACAAGAGGATCTATTCAAGCGTATTTCCTACCCCCCATCTCGGTCCATAGTATTTAGGGAAGGTGGGAAACTAACAAGAAGAGAAACATCAAGCATAGTAGAGGGAACAATAGCCAAACAAGGACCAATTGTGAAGAGAGATCACTATGTTTGGGATTAGTAGCGATAGCTATCTTTTGTGAAAGTGTAGCTAGTATCATTATCAAGATCAATAGTCTCATACATATCATCAGAATCACTAGCATGCATATTATTTTTAGTATCATAAACATCATCATCAAGAGTATCTTCTTCATCAATATTAATAGTAATAAAATCAAATATACGAATAACATTTTCATGTTTGTTCATTTTAACTTTGTTTAAATTCACTTCCTCCATAGGCTCAAGCATGGGTTGGTCAAAGGAAAGTGAAGTATGCGTATGAGGTGAATAAATATTTTGAGAAGTATGGTCATGGTCTCTAGCACAACATTTGTGATGACGATTATGAGCATGATGGCTATGTTTGGTTTTACTAGATATTTGGACTAGAATATGATCAATCAACATCGGGTCCTTTTCTTCTTTAGGAGGAGGAACTAAAGCAACCATGGTAGGTTGAGAGATGGTAGGAAGAGGATGTGGATAGGGAGGCAAAGGTGGTGTAGGAAGAAGACCACCACTAGGATCATCCTTAATTTTTCTAATTTCATAAATATTTTGAATCTTAAAGGCTTGGTATGATTGGAAAAGATAATTGATATGAAGTTTAGTTGGTTGAGGAATGTAAGGCCAAAATAAAGCAAGGTTAATAGAGTCTCAAGGAAGGGAATGATGATAAAGACTATGGTTACCATCCATTATCACTCCATTATGAGTAATTTATCACATTTATGAATAGGATAAGCCACAACATTCATAGAGGTAAGCCAAGGAAGACGAAGTTTAACTTGAAATTGATCAGAAGTAGGAATAACAGTGATAGTAGTGTCCAAAGTTTTATCACCAACTTCCATAGGAAAATAAATAGAACCAAGGGAAGGATAAGGAAACCATTGAAAGTTTGAATCAAGAAATCAGATTTATCATAGAAATATTTATGCAATTGTTTACTAAAAAGATTCTATTCAGTTATCACATTCACCATTAAAGTAAGATTAACAAGGGTGTAACGGGAAGCAATGTCAGCAACCCTAGAAACAATGTAAAGAGGACCATCAAGTGCCTTAATTATTTTAGTAGGATCAAATTTAATACAAGATTGAGGCGGAGGTTGATATTTAAGTTGAGGATGAAGTTTAGGTGTAGGTTGAACATGTTCAATTTGGTTGACAATATGAGTAGCTTAGTCAAATTTCTCATCATAATCAATGAGAGAAAAAGGTTGCTCAATAGTATTGGTTGAATGAGATGGTAAGGGATTAGTGTATATTTGTAAATTTTTATTAGGAGGTGTATCTGATTTGTTTCCCTAGTTGATATCAACATTTACAGATATAGCATTAAATTAATAAGGTCTTGAACTATATTCTTCAAGTAATAGCATTTTTTCAGTATCATGACCAGGTTAACGATGGAATTGACAGAAAGCTTTGGGATAAAAGAATCTAGAAGGTGGTTTGGATGGGTCAATTTGTTTGATAGGAGGAAGCTTAATCATGTTTTTATTCATTAACTTCAACGTCACATTATGAAAAGATTTAGAAAGTGGAGTAAAAGTACAAGAAGGTCTAAACATAGAGGAAAAGGGAGCCACACCTTTGGATGTTGCTACCACTTGTTCATCAACTATGTTGGAAGAATTTTTTATTTTGATTTAGTTGTTAGTATTCTAAAAAAATTTGAAATTGGATGCAGGATCACTCTAATCAATAGGAGTAGGAGCCATTTCATTTTTTCTCTCAAATTGACTCAGTTGAAGTTGATAATGATGAAGATCTGCACACAATTATCAAAAGGAATAAAAATTGGTAAGGAGTATCCTATCTCAACTATCTTTTTGTAAATTAGTAATGAAAATGTATTATATATCAACATCAGGCACATGATAAGAAATATGAGCATACAAATGCTTGAATCTACCAATGAAGTGACTAAATTTTTATTTAACATCTTGTTTACAATGCATCAAATCAGTCAAAGAATTTTGAGGACCAATGTTGTTTTGAAATTATTGAATAAAATAATTAGCAAGAGTTTGAAAGGAATCAATGGAATAAGGAGGCAAAGAACAATGTCATTGCAAGGCTTTATCTCAAAAAGTTCTAGTAAACAAATTTTTCATGATCCTATAGTCGTGAGAGAAATAACTACATAAGGTTTAAAAAGTTTTTAACATGAGTCATAGGATTTCCCTTACCATTATAAGTTTCAAAAAGAGGAATCTCAATACTTTGTGGAATAAAAGCTTGAATAATATGTACGGATAAAGGACTAGCAATATCACACGTAGGGATGTTGAATTTGGATTGAGTTAAATAAGAAAGTTGTTGGTGTAAAGAGGACACGGTTTGATCTAAGTTAGTAATGGTAGGATCATTGGAAGAAATGATTGGAGGAGAAATATTAGAAAAATTAGGAATATTGTTAAAAATGGAGTGAATGTTAGAAGAAGCATGAAGCATGGCAGGAGGATTGTTGGAAGATGGATTGGGATATCAAAAAGGAACACTATGGTAAGAAGGAATAGATGAAGGCAATGACACACATGGAATACTCGTAGGAAGAGAAGGAAGAATAGGATTAGGGAGACTCACATGTGTGGGGTTAGAAGATTGGATTGAAGCTGTATAAATACTAGGAATAGAAGTGGAGATAGGAAAAAAAAATTCAACACTGGTAGTAGGAGGAACATAGCCTAATTCTTGAGCACATTACATAAGAGGTTTAACATTGAATTTAATAAAATGGGAAATACCAGCAATAGGTGAGGTCATTATGAATGAGTTTCTTTAAGCCTGCTATAGTGGAAAGCACTTTAGGATTATGATTCTCTTGAGCTAACCAATGTTCCAAATTTTTAAATTGATGAGTAATATTTTGCACTTGGATAGGAGGAACTCCTAATGGTCATCTTCATCATGATAAGGATGAGAAGATTTATTTTCCATGCTACGATTTGTTTCATTAGGATACATGGTAGTTTCATCAAGATTCCTATGAAAGAAGCGAGGTTCAGGATCAAAGGAACCCATGAGCCTATGACTTCTTCTAACCAAAATACTATAAGTTGGACTCAAATTGATAAATCTCATACACAAACGAGTGAAAGGAAGGAAAGATGCAATGTAGTAATGTAATGTAAGTAAATATTATCATAATGCATAGAAATTAAATCTAGATATGAAAGAAGATTTTAAAAACAATGAACCTATATATAAATGCATACCATGTAGCCAAAATAAAGTAGATCTAAATATGGGAATGAAAAATATATCTAGCCTAAGCATGCAAAATATAATATAACTATGTAAAGAAAAATATAACACCAAGATTAAGAGAAGAAATGTAAATTCAAATGCCAACTAGATGCAAAGAAGATCGAACTACCAAATCAAAAAAGTATGAAGCATGAAAGCGGTGGGTTCACCAAAATGTATATGGTGAAATGGTGATCAATGGTAGACCACCAAGTCACACATGTACATTGGAAAGACCCTAAATACTACCCTCAATCCAAATATTAATTGTACAACCCAAAGGATGAAAGGGAACAAATTCAAGATCTAGCTAAGGGGACAATTTAGGGTATTTCTTTGTGATGTATGAAATAAAATGATAAGAGATCTTATGTTTTGGATTAAAAGAAGATATGACAAAAAGGTACAGTAATAGATCTGATATAATTTGTAAAATTAGATGCAATAAATAGGAAAAATAAATTGTGTACCTAAAAAAGGAAGAGGAAGAAGATGTTCAAATGCTAATATTTTGTTTGACAGAGTCCCAAAATGTAAACTTTCTTTATTGAATGTTGAAATATACAATGTAGGATATCTTCTCTAATGCATTAAATCTACACTTTCCAAATTATGGATCATGGATATATGTATGATTGATATGCTTGAATGAAAGGAATGAATAATGAAGAATAGATAAGGAACCTCTTGTTCAATTAGAAAATCCTCCAATTCTCCATCATGAGAGAGAGATTCACACAAGAGTCTTCAAATATTTGAGCCAAATGCTTGCTTGCTCAAAATCATCTTAGGCTTGAATGCTTGCAATTGTGAGAATGTAATAGATGTAATAGATGCCTTAAATGTAGACTTGTAAGATATTATGGATTATAGATAGATAGAAACTGTAAGTGGATGGAAAAATGAAGGGGAGAGGCCTCCTTTTATAGATATTTTGGGGTTTAATTTTGTGGAGGATGACCTAACTAGGAAGGAAAATGAAAATAATGTGCATCAGGCTCGAAACTCACCAATTTGAAACCCAAAAGCTATAGGTCAAAAGTGGTTCGACCTATACCTAGTATAGGTTGAACTAGGTTTGACCTATACCTAGGAGGGTAAATTTTGATGCAAAATTTGTAGGGCCCAAGAAGTATTAAGGGGCTCAGGGAAAAGCAAAGAGAAAAGCAATAAAATCAAGCACAAATGCATCCATAATTTATGAGATCACTAAAATGGGGTCCAAATAGGTCCTAGAGCTTCCAAATTAATGAGTGATAACTTTTTAGACCTATACATTTAGTGTATGCATTAAATAGTTTGTGACTTGGATTAATAAAGTAAAAAAAATAGAACATTGATTCAACCCCCCCTCCCCACTCTTAGTGTTCCCTCCTTATAAAATCTTGGGATCCCCATAGCAATTATTTCCAGTAATGCACAGATGAAACAAGACAAGACAAGTAGTGCGCTAGTGAAACAAGGAAATACTAGTGGTGGGTAGGTGCAACAAGCCAAGGTTAGTGTTGAACAAGTTGTAGAGGTCAAATTTTCTATAGTTGATTATGTGGATGTACCTAAAATACTAGTTGCAAATATAGTTGATGATGAAATATAAATCCAAGATGATGTAATGAACTTTGTAATGGAGATCCCTAAGGATAGAATAGGGACTGAACCTGGAAAAGAGAAGGAACTAGAGGAAAAAAAAGAAAAGGAGATAGGGAAGGAGAAAGAGAAAGAGAAAGAGAAAGAGAAAGAGAAAGAGAAAGAGAAAGAGAAAGAGAAAGAGAAAGAGAAAGAGAAAGAGAAAGAGAAAGAGAAAGATAAAGAGAAGGAAATGGAAGAAGATGCTGATAATATTGAACTTGAATAGATAAATTATCCTCTAAGAAAAATGATTCCAATGTTTACTAAATACCCTAATGGAGAAGTTGAAAGCAAGGTTGAAATTGTTGAAAAGGGAAAGAAAGTGTTGTAGGAAAGAGACACTACATAAACTATGAAGGACTTCATGGGGTTAGACACAGATGAACTTTATATTGAGTTACCCCAAGGACTAGTAGACTTATCAACTCTCTCTCCTATTCAAAAGTTAAAGTTTGCACAATTTTCTAAGGCACAAGAAAAAGAGGAAATGTTGAGAATTCATTTGGAGGACAACAAATTGATGATTAAAGCATAAAATGTGTTGGAGAAATTTTTACCATAATGTGCTAGAAATATATCAGATAGTCCCTCCAACCAATTAAAATACTTAATTAATGTAGTGATTTCTCAATTTGATTCATTTGAGAAGTCTACCGATGTAAAGGTTAGGAGAGAACTGAATGATGTAAGATTTAATGATCTTGAGAATACTATATCATATGATAGGGTGGTGTTGGATACAAAATTAAGGAAATTTAAAGAGGTTATTACTGAAGGTAGAAATATCTATAAATAATGTTTTTTATGTTTCCAAATTTTTTGGTGATATTGAAAATTAAATCAAGGAGTGTGAGAGACAATTAGAACATATTGTTCAATCTCATGATCATATGAAATCTTCAACATCTACTGCTGAAAGTTGAGAAATATCATTATTTGATAAGATCACAGAACTAGATAAAGAGAAAGACAAGATCATTTCCAAAGTGGGTGAGATAAGGAACCTCATTTCACACAAGATTCATGCACTTTTCAATGCAATGAAGGAAGCAGAACAAGCTCAAGGTACTTAAGGACCAGTCAACCTTTCTAAAATAGAGGCAATAAGTTATTTTCTTAATGATCATATATCTGTACTAAGTAGTCTCAAACAAGGATGGGACACTAATATATAATTTTTGAAACTATTTGTGCAAATACATTTTTAATGATGTAAGTTATAAGTTTTTCTTATAAATATATGACATTTATAGAGCTTTTGCACAAGTTTTTGGTGAAATTTTGGTATGGCGGATGGTCGATTTACCATTGATGTCAAAGGGGGAGTATAGGAAAGTGAAAAATTTTCATTCACTATATAGATATATGTCTAAGGAGTAGTTACTGGAGTCTTAGATGAATCATTTTGAGTATGAAGTTGTGGGACACTTAGCAAATTTTTACACTTGGAGATTTTTGGCAAGATGGAAAGAGACACTGAAGATATGGATTTTTTTTTCATTGATGGAAAAAATATGGTAGTTAGACCCTAATCCCATGTGTGAAACTTGCTAGGGGATCATACTAAAAGATAGATTGAATTTTGGTTAAGTATAGTGTGCAGAATAGAGTGTTCTTCCAGCGCAAAGTTAGAGGTCGACCTAAAGAAAGAATTTTACAGGTGTATTCTTACTAATCCCAAATTTTCAAGGAAATATGCTTTAGCGCATAGAAGTTACATGCATCTGAGTGTCATTTTTCAAGGTTGACAGTTAGAATAGGCCGACAGGGTGAAAAATCTTATTGTGCAAATCAGTAAAATGTTTTTGATGGTCAAAGCATATTCACATAATTTTAAATGGAATATCTAAGGTCAAACTAATGATTAAATTGATTTGAAGTGGTATATCAATTTTGCGTTTGGTGGTTAAGGGTAAAACGATCTACATATCCAAATAAGTTTTTATCTCAAGATTGTGAGATCGAATTATGGATTGCAAAAGTATAAAATCAAATAATTAGGTTTTGAAGATAGAGAGGATAGTTTTTTATGTATGATTAATAGTGAAGAGTTTTGGTATTAAAGTTTCATGTAGGGTTTTCAGATCTGAGCTATTTATTGATGAAGAACAGAGATAAAGGGAAGTCAGTGACAAGGGGTATCAGATCTATGTTTTATGCTTACATGGACTTGTAATCAGATATTGTTAGTTGTTATGTTAGGTGGTTCATTATATCTAGATAATTGTATTGATCCTTGTAAGTTAGTGAGTCTTTCTATATGGATTGTATCCATTTTATATTGAGTGGTGAGCTCTAGGCAGTAAGCCTAAATGCAATTGTATTTCCAACTTATTGTAAGATAATATTTCTATAGAGTATTGTCTTGTGCATGTCATCCCTACCATGGTTTTTCCCCTAATAGGGTTTCCATCATAAAAATCTGTGTTATGGTGGTGTTCTTATTTTTTTATGTTCATGCACTATTCTTTTAAGTTTATGCATTAAATGGTTTCTGAATTGGATTAGTAAAGTTAAATTTTTTAGAATGTTGATTCACCATCCCCCTCTCTCAGTGTTCCCTCCAAAAAAATACATCATATGGGTTCAATCCAAATGATTTAGTTTGTAATAATCAGACATGGAGAAATTTAAATAACCATTGAATCCTAATATGAATACTAATTGGAGACAATAGCAAGGAGGGTGGTTTTAGTCATCCCATTACCATACACCCAATTATAATTAGTGGTAAGGAGCTCAAAATCCAAAGTCTCAACCATTGAATGGTAATCAGCAATGGCCTCAAGCTACTCCACAATACCTACAAAAACAAAAAAATAATTTAACCAACCACCTAATTTAATTCCTAACCCTTTTCTGCAGCAACAATCTATTATGCCAAGTTTTAACCAACCTTGTATTCCGCAGCCATGAGCTCCCCAATTTCCTGCTCAACCTACATCCAACCTAACAAAAATTCTATTCAATATGCTTATACTAATAATTCTACTCAATATCCAATCTATATAGTTAAAATTAGTGACATCCATCTTTGTTCAGGATGGACTCTTGTTGGTTCAAATGCTCTATAGATAATTGAATTAATTGATGATGAACCAATTAACGATGCCACTAACCCAAAATAGCCTCAGGTAATTATTATACAAGTTTCTTTCCTGCAATATTGGCTACTGAACAGTATTACACTAAGCCATCTATTATTCTAATATGACATCTTAAGGATATCTCTATCAAAATTCCTCTTATTTAAGCAATTAAGGATGTTCCTATCTAAACTAATACCATTAGAGAGTTGTGTCTTAAGAAATTGGAGATCCACAAACTATTCATTCACTGGATAGTTAGTTCATATCATGTTAGGAACACTATTTGTTCTTAAGTATTTGACCCTAACAACCCTATTGTGACTGTCCACATAAATGGTACCCTTATTGAGAATACCCATATTGACCTAGGGGCATCTATCATTATTATGACCAAGGAAAAAATGAATATCCTAAAGTTGGTCAAAATTAGACCTACCCCTACAATGTGTTAGGATTATAAGATATAAATCTAACAGTTACATGCAAATATAACCAATAATGCAAAGGAATAAAACACACATAAGTAGATCAAGAAGACATAATTTAGCATGGTTCACCCAATCCTGGGCTACATCCACTAAATAGATAGTCCAATATTATTATTCAATTATTTCAATTGATTACAACTAGTGATGCCTTGCAGCTCAATACCACCACAAATTCTAAAATACTTCTTCACTCTAAAAAGTCATATCCCTAACACCATTTTTTGTATAGAAAAACCCTAACCCTAAAAATTTCCCTGCAGGTCAACCTAGGGAAATTCTTGACGAGTCAACCTAGGGAAAGGTATATAGTACTTGTCTAATAAGTCACCACAAACCATCAATCTCCCACTTGTGGACTGATCAGGCTCCACACTAAATAATCTCTCACTTGGACATTGATCTTGTAGCTCACACTGGAAAGAAACACCCTGGACTCTATTATTTTGTTGTTTTAGTAATGAAGACCAACCAAAGCTGAAGAAGAGTTCATCTTCTCCTCTTTCACTACCTAATTTTTAAACATATCCGCTAGATTTTCATCTATATGTATCTTTTCTAGTCTTAACCATCCATCATCCAATACCGACCGAATGAAGTGATACCTCAACTGTATGTATTCTGTCTTAGAATGCAAGGCATAATTATTTACAAGATGAATGGCACTCTAGCTATCTATAAACAAATAATTTTTAACCTGTGTTTTTCCCAATTCTTTCATTAAATATTACAGCCAGATCATCTTCTTTCTTGCCTCTATTTGAGCTACATACTCTACCTCTCTGGTGGATAAAGAAACCATATTTTGCAACCTTGAGATCCAAGTCACCATTGTCTTACTGATAGTAAAAACATATCTTTTTGTACTCCACCTAGTATCAAGTTCTCCTACCAAATTTGAGTCAACATAGCCTTGTAAATCAATACTAGATCCCCCAAAACATAAATATTTGTTGGATGTACCTCTCAAGTATCTTAGAGTCTATTTTACCACATTCTAATGCTCAACTCCAGGATGAATTATATACCTACTAAAAAATCCTACTACATGTGCAATATTAGGTCTAGTGCATACCATGGAATATATTAAACTACCTACATATGAATAATAGGGTACCTTGCACATTTTTTCCTCTTCCTCTTGTTTCTTTGGACACATCTCCTTAGTCAATTTCAAATGACTAGGTAAACATGTGCTAACATCTTTTCCATTCTCCATGGAGAATCTTTGCAACACCTTGTCAACATAATCAACTTGAGATAGAGTCAATTTTCTATTCTGCCTATCTCTGCAAATTTTCATACCAAGGATTTGGTTTTCTACCCCCAAATCCTTCATATAAAATGATTGTGCTAACTGATGTTTTAACTCTCTTATGTACTCCATGTTAGACCCAGCTGCAAGCATGTCATCAACATATAAACATAAAATAATGTAGTTTTCATTATCCAGACTCTTAAAATAAACAAAATGGTCATAATTATACCCACTAAATCCATTCTTAGCCATAAAACTATCAAATTTTAAGTACCATTGTTGAGGTTCTTGTTTCAAGCTATATAAACTCTTCTTTAAACTATACACTGAATTCTCCTTACCTTTGACCTCAAATACTTGGGTTTGTTGCATATATATCTCCTCCTCCAAATCACAATGGAGAAAGGCAGTTTTCACATCTAGTTGTTCCAAGTGCAAATCTTCAACAAACATAATACTTAAAATAGTACGAATATAATTCATCTTAACAACCGGATAAAAAATTTCAAAAAAATCAATGCCCATTTTTTGTGCAAATCCCTTTACAACTAACCTAGATTCAAATATTTTCTTACATCCATCCTCCTCTTTCAACCTATAAACCCATTTATTTTGTAAAGTTTTTTTTCCTGAAGGAAATTTGTATAATTCCCAAGTCTGATTTTCAAGCAAGGAGTCCATTTCTTTGGTCATTCCATGCTCCCACTAAACCTTGGTATCTAGCTGCATAGCTTCATCATAACATTCTAGTTCACTAGCATCAGTCAATAAAATAGAATACAAAGAGAGAGATAATCTATCAGGAGCTCTAATTATCCTTGAAGATCATATTAAATCCACTGGAGTATTTGGTATTTTTTTTTTTTTTTGTTGCGGACCATGAGGAACCATTATAACATCATCTTTAGGAGTATCATCCAACACTATATAATCATTTTCTTTCTTCTCATGTTGTCGCAAGTGACCTTTGTACACCACTTTCTCATTGAATATGACATCCCTTCTTCTCGCAATTTTATGAATATCAAAATCCAAAATTCTATAGCCTAATTCATCAATTCCATAACCAAAAAATACATATTTATTTGATTTAGCTTCCAGCTTGGTTCTATTTTTAGAATCTATATGTGAAAATTCTTCACAACCAAAGGTTCTGAGAAAAGAATAACTCACCTTCTTACCTATCCATGCTTCCTCTGGCATACCACAACCCAAAGGATTAGAGGGAACTCTATTAATTTAATAAATAAAGCTATTTACAACCTCTACCCACATGTCTAAGGGCATCCCAGCATGAAACCTCATATTCCTTGCACACTCCATTATTGTCTTATTCATGCATTCAGCCACTCCATTTTCTTGTGGATTTTTTGGAAATATTTTATTCCTACAAATACCATTAGAGGAATAATTATCTTCAAATTCCTTGTTGCATTACTCACCACCATTATCAAATCTTAGACATTTTATTATTTTACCAGTCTCATTCTTAACCAAGATTTTTTTTTATAATCAAATACATCAAATTTATGCCTGATAAAATAAATCCATACTTTCCTAGTATATAATATAGAGAGCCACCAAAGGAAGATACATGAGCTAGTCCCCATACATTTTTATGTAAAATCTCCAATTTTTCATCTTTCTTTTCCTTCCCACTCTTCATAAAACTAACTCTCTTTTGTTTTCCATACACGCAACTTTCACAGAAATCCATATTGACACATTTTAGACCTGGGAAGACTTTCTTTGAATGAATTAATTTCATATCTTTTTTCACTCATGTGTCTATTATATTGTTTCATAGTGGTGTTTCACAATCTACAACAACTATTTCATGTTCTACCTACTCAATTGCAATAATTTTTCCTGAACATTGACTTTTCTCTCTAACAATTAAAGAAGGAATAGTATGACTTGTAAAAAGATATAAGGTGCCTACTTTCACACCTTTTTATACTACTAAGGAACCATTTGAAACCTTCCAATTTTTTTCATTAAAAATAATTGTGCAACCTTCATCACCTAGCTGCCCTACTGAAATTAAATTCCTACTCACCCTTGGAACATGCCTTACCTCTTGTAGCAGTCAATGATTTCCATTCTGTAACTTAATATTAATTATTCCCTTCCTAACAATCTGCTAGGGTTCATTTTCTCCCAAATAAACCAGCCCAAAATCCTCTTGGGCGTAATCAAGAAAATAACCTTTATGGGGCATAGCATGAAATGAGGCCCCTACATCTAGAACCCATGAATAATCATCATTTTCAAGGGAAATAAGAAAAAAATCTTCTTCATATTTATTACTTACCACATTTTCCTCCTTATTTCCTTCATGTTTGTCTCCTTTATTCTTCTGAGACCAGTGATCTTTCTTCCTATGACCTGGGTTTCCACAATACCAACAATAATTTGGTCTTCTAGATTGAGACCTCTTTCCCTTTGACTTTCCTCATGATTTCCTACGACTTCCAAAATTTATTCCTCTCTCCTTTGATCTGCCTCTAATTTTTGCATTCAAAACACTACCTGATGTAGATCCACCTGAGATTTTCCTATGAATTTCCTCACTTACAATAACACCAACAACATCATCAAATTTTAAGGTATTTGAACCAGAAACACAATTACTAACGACCATTACCAAGCCATTCCAACTTTCAAGCAAAGAACACAAAATCAAAAGAGCACCAAATTATTCATCAAATTGACATTGACATAAAATAATTGAATGGTAATTGTATTAAACTCATTTAAATTATCAGCAAATGAAGCACCTTCTACCATTTTTATATTAAATAAACACTTTGAAATAAATACCTTATTCGAAGCATAAGGCTTTTCATATAACTTCACTAGGGTTTTCATCAACTCTTCAGTTGTCTTTTCTTTTGTAATATTAAATTCCATCGATTGTGTCAGGCATAAACAAATACTCCCAAGTTCCTTTCTATCTAAAATATCCCAATCCTCCACGAGAGATAGTTGTGACTTTCTTTCTTATTCCTCCCAATGGGCTCCATAAATCCTTATGATAGAGATAGTCCTCCATCTGCATTTTATATAAGTGAAAGTTCTACCCATTAAACTTCTCAACCTTCAACTTACCCTCATTTGTCATTACTCCCACTCAACTGTGAGACCTTCTTGCAAAGGATAAATGAATACAACTTGATCTTATACCAATTTTTAGGTTTAGAAGATAGAAATCTAACAATTACATGCAAATATAACCAATAATTCAAAGGAATAAAATATACATAATTAGAA
Organism: Thuja plicata; assembly: GCA_018584345.1. NCBI lineage: Eukaryota > Viridiplantae > Streptophyta > Pinopsida > Cupressales > Cupressaceae > Thuja > Thuja plicata. Next base: position 292,545 of record MU222466.1, on the reverse strand, counting down.
CAATAAGATGCAAATTTAACGTGGTTCACCCAATCCTGGGCTAAGTCCACCAAATAGAGAGTGCAATATTATTATTCATTAATTTTAACTGATTATAACTAGTGATCCCTTGCAGCTCAATGCCACTGCAAATGCTACAATACTCCTTCACTCTAACAGGCCATAGCCCTAACACCATTTTTCTTATATAAAAACCCTAGCCCTAAAACTTTCTTGATGGGTCAACCTAGGTAAAAGTGTACAATACTTGCCTGATCAGTCACCACAAACCAAAACAATGTTAAAGTTGGCTAACAGATCTACTATCAATCCTAAAGGAGTTATAGAGGATTAGGTCATTACTATAGACTGATGGGAGTATCCTATGGATTTTATTGTTCTCTAACGTAATGCTACCTTGGCTGGGTATCTCCTCATCCTTGGACTCCCTTGGTTGGACATAGATGATGCATTTATTAGTAGTCATTTTGGTAATATGATAATTTCAAATAGAAACACAACCAAAATGTTGATTGTTTACCTACCTAATCAACCACATGTCAAAGATGAATAGTATATTTGGCCTACTTTAGAAGATGGGGAACAATATTCTCTCCAAAATTTAATGGTGATTGATTGAAGCCCCATGATTGACTTCCAAGATGAGAAAGTTTCCTAGGATATATCTTTTGGAATTCTTTAGTGTGATCCTGATGGAGAAGAATTCATTTATTATATCTCATACCCATTTCATAAATGATGCAGGAGCTTCAGAGGGTCATAACTTTTGACTCGGATGTGGGTTTTGGGTGAAATTTTACAGGCAGATTCGTGAGCTAGAGTTGATGGAAAGTCAAACTCAACTAGCTCTGTTGGTGGCCATTTTGACCATTTTTCGGGAGCCTGAAATTTCATCTTGACCTCAAAATTGGATTTTTCTTTTTCTTTCTAGTTTTTTGAGTTTTGTTTTTGTAATAAATCCAAAATCATGTTTCTGATTTTGTGGATTAGTTGGCAATTCGACTTGCCTTAGTTGGGAGCTTTTCTTGGGAAATATTAGGATTCATAGGATGAGTTTTAAAAATTACCAAAAATGGAAAAAAAAAAATTCATGAAAACCTACCAAATATGGTAATTTTTTGAATTGTATTAAGTAGGAGTTTTATTTCTTTGTAGAGGGAGAGTAAGTTGGAGAAGTTAATGAAGAATTTGATTTTTGTAGCATTTTATTGTGTATCTTCTGAATAATTTTTGTTAATGGTATTTTAGGGTACATCAATAAACTACTTTCTCATGATGATGCATCCACATTAGAAATGATATATTATGTGTCACCTACATACTACAGTATAAATGTCACTGATTTAGATGTTTATTTTTTTATTGAAGCTTCTATACCAATTGAAGTAAGACTAGGAAAGACATTAAATATTAGTGTTGAACTAATTCAAGCTCAATGGGAAGCCTTGCTAACAATTTTGTCAAAGCATACTCAAGCTTTCACCTAGGACTATGGTGACATGAGAGGGGTTGATCTTATTTTGTGCATGCATGCAATTTATATAAATGAAGGATGAAGACTAGTGAGATAACCTCAAAAAAGAATGAACCTAGATTTAAGATATATTGTGAATATAGAGTTATATAAGCTACTAGACATTGGATTCATCTATCATATTTCAGATAGTTAATGGGCTTCACCACTAGTAAACATTCAAAAGAAGGGAGGCAAGTGGAAATTTTGTGATGGCTATAGGGAGTTGAACACTGCCATCAAGAAGGATCAATTTCTAGATTCACTCTCTCGAAAGAGATACTTTTCTTTTATGGATAGTTTTAGTGGCTATAACCAAACTAAAATAGCTCCTGAAGATAAAGATAAAACAATATTTACATTCCCATTCGGTACCTATGCTTATTTAGTTTGACCATTAGGTTTATTCAATGTACTGGCCATATTTCAAAGATTTTTTATCAGTATGTGTTCATTAACAGATTAGATTTTTAATAAAATAGAAGCTAACCCTCAAAAGCCTCTCTATCTAGCAATAGTTGAACAAACCACTTATTAGTTTACTCTCTTAATTGAAAGGTACATCTTCCTTAAATGGATATGAAATGAATATATATATATATATATATATATATATATATATATATATATATATTCAAATAAAGGGATATGCTCTTAACCAAAGAGAAAAAGAGGCATCTTATAATGAACACCCATCACTATGAGATATTCAAGAAATAAACAAATATTTAATGCTTCGATATAAAACCAATTAATGTATAGTTATTTCCACAACTATGAAAATCAGATGCAGTGCATAACCATAATAAATAAGAATATTCTGACAACATAAACAAACAGAGAAATTGGATAAATAATAGTGCCACACAAGCCATCTTGTAATTACTAGTCCCAAAAAAATAGTTTGATATCTTTAATTAATTCATTCCATCCATCTTTCATTCATCCATTCAACAAAAAAAATCATAATATTCGAAATGAACAACAGTCTAACCCAAAATTCAAGTCTCTCTCGATTGGCATAGCAAAAGGGGGAATTCTAAGCTTAAACTGTCAATCCTTTGCTTATAATTTCATATGAAAATAAATAGTATTTTCACTTCCCCTCATTATGGTTACAAATAAATTGTCTTTTAAATAAAACCATTTAAAACAAAAATGAGGAAACAACTACCATAAACGCCAACTAATTATGAAATTCAATGCTAAAAATAACATTTTGAGACACGTGTCAAGCTCTCTCCTTCCCCTCTGTTGCAGCTATCTCTTGAGTTTCATGACTTTGTACTTTTGAGGAGTCATAGTTACACAGGTAATGGCGTCAATCTCTGGCATGTTCACATTAGTGTTTCTATTTGTCCACTAAATAGTGTTTTCTCTTAATTCTTTGGCCCTAGTGTTGAAAATTTGATAATGATTACCACACCACATGAGTGTTGCATCAATTTTGGTTATTTTTTATGTTCTTCCTTATATTACACCTATGGACTAGTCATGTTATCGATATTCTACTAGAAAATGGTTTTCATCTCTTCTATAATAATTACCTCTTTGTCCCCTTGCAGTGTAAATCACAACCAATATCTTAGAAGTATGTCCTTATCTGATCAATGTCATCCTTGACATATTTTTTTAGTTTTTTTCAATTGATTAGTACTCTTAGAGATACATTCACATTTATATACCATACTAAACATCCACCTCTGAATTGGTTCATTGGGTGATTATATCAGACCCAATTTAATAGCATTCTCCTCTTTCATATTCAACACATCTTTGATCTATTTTAGATTTTGCTTGTAGGAGTTTTCTTCTATTTTATCCAATCTTTTTTTATGTCAAAATTTTTTTTACTAAAATCAAAGACTTATAATATTCAATTGACCCATAAATAAAAGGTAGACCTCATACCTTAAGATACTCAATCCATTTTCTTGTCACACTGCCAAGGTGATTGCCCACTTGAAACTGTGAAATTAATGCAACATTTTTATCATTTGTTGGATCCAATATAGTGTATGAGATGTTTCCATCAAAGAAGACAATGAATCCAATATTTTTCATGTTAGAATGAATTTAGAATAACTAAGAGGGGAGGTGAATCAGTTATCCTCAGGTCTAGATGTACCAATTGAAATTTTATAGCACTTTAAACAACTCAAATCTGCTTAGCAGCAATAGCATAAGTCAACAACATAAATATGTAGTTTACTGTTCAAATGTAATTAGCTTGCAGAAACTCAACAGTAAAACACAACATAAAAATTCACACAAGTTGACACCGGTATTTAACGTGGAAACCCAATTTGGGAAAAACAACCAATAACATGCTATCAAATTTTCACTCTTCTGAAGTGAGCTCTACTAGGAGCCAACCCTATTAAAGGTTACAAAACATATTGCTAAATGTGACTTGGTTAAATGATTTAATCACCCTATCATGAGTGGCCTTGTTAGAGGTCTTAGAACATTCCACATGAATGTCACCTTGCTCAAATGATTTATACAATGATTGTTAGGTCAAATTGGTTAAAGGATTTTTACTGATACAATGGTTAGAAAGTAATCAGCAGGTGTGATCTGATACATACAACTTACTTTGCAAATCTAGATCCTATTCAGCTCTTATCCTAATTCACTCAGTGGCCTCCATTCTTAATTATTCCAATCTTCAGATCTGCTTGGAAATCTATCAAGCAATTGTTTTCACAACTCTTTGCTTCTCTGTTCAGCCTTCTTTGCTAGATCATGCCAATCAGTCAATTAACCATGCAATCCTCTTGCATACACTTAGCACATTCACCACTCTACTAGAATAACCCCTTGATATTATCTTATACCTCTTCATCTAGGTAAAATAAATATTTTTTTCTTAATCAAGATTTTAGATCTTAGGTTAGGTCAGATCCAACGGATCTTTCCATCATTACATTTAATTTATTTCTCCAAAGCAATCACTAATTAAATCTTGGATCCATGCATTAATTACGATTACCCATGAATTTAAATAGTGTGGACCAATCGTGCTTATCCTTAATTAAATTTACATATCCCAATAAATTCAATTATGTCAGACAGAGATCTCAAATCTCAACAATTACCAAAATATTGTTTCTCGGCCAACACTATGTTCTTCCACTCGGTCATCATTGTTTTCCTTGGTAATTTACTAGTGCTCGGTCGACACTAGAAATTATTCTCAACATACACTGGTGCTCGGTCGACACAAACTTCACTCGGGATATATTGTTCCCAGTAAATTGACATCTTGACTTAGTGTTATAGATAAACAACACATCACTTTTCCAATGTGCCAACTGATCAAGTACCCTTGTGATTTCCCATAACTCAACCATTGCACTCAGTCTTATTGTTATCCTTGCCTTAAAATCATCTTCAACAATCAATATATATGGTACTCAAATAGATATCAATAGTCTCACCAGTTAACGTTTGACATCAATGAAAAAACAACAATTGTTTACATTGTAGCTTTCCAACAATCTCCCTCTTTGGCATTGATGGCAACACTAAATAATAAAATAATAATTTTACAAACATAGTTACCATACAATCCAAAAAGTCTACCTGTGTTCCTTGATATGAAAAAATCTTCATTAATGTCTTTAGCTTCATTCTGATTCTCATCTTGTAAAGCATTTCTCCCTCTGTGTCTGTAATCACACTAAAATCTTTCTATTTTTGTTCAACTATAGACTCTCCCTTTTTCTCTAAGTATAGTAAATTTTCCTCTTTTAGTAAAATTCTCCCTCTTTGAACACAATGCCAAAGACGTTGACATCTTCATCGTGCAGATTATTTTGTTCTAACTCAGTATCATGTTGTTCCTATCATCTTGTTTATGACTGGACCTTTTTTCTGTCCTTGTCTTTTTTTCACATCTTTAGGCAGTTTCCTAAAGTGTGACTACCTGTGCATCAATATGTCAAATATTTTGAATATAACATGTTGATGCAACAGTACCATTCTGAACTAATTAGCCTCACTTAGGGGAATCACCCCTAATTTACCTCGTAGATACTCATGAGCATCTTCAGGTAGTGCTTTTATAAATATGGCTGCTAACTATTCCTTAGTATTTACATATTCCAGTCTCACTTCCTTGTGTTGAACTAGCTCCCTCAAGTAATGATACTTGATAGCTATATTCTTTGTCTTAGAGTGCATCACAAGTTTCTTAGAAATATTGATGGCACTCATGTTATCACAATATATAACAACTGGTTTTGTGATCTCCTCTTTCATACCTTTTAGTAGTATCTTCAACCACACAATATTAGAAAAATTAACTACTGCTACCACATATTCAGCTTCAATTTTAGATTATGAGGTGCAATTCTATTTCTTTCTTGTCCATGAAACCAATCATTTTCCTAGAAGAAATGCGCCACCTGTGGTGCTTTTCATGTCATCCACATTTCTAGCCCAATCAAATTCAGTGTAAACTTTGAGCTCAAACTTATCATTCTTTTTGTAATACATACCATATTCATCTGTTCCTTTCAAATATCTCAGAATTCTTTTTACTGCCATCATATGAGTTTCCTTGGGATTGGAAAAAAATCTTGCAACAATTCCAATAGCCAGAGCAATATCAAGTCTACTGTGTACAACATATTGCAGCTTTCCAATCATTGACCTATAAAGGGTTTGATTTACTTCTTTTGTATCATCATTTTTTGTTAACTTCTATCTAGTGGCCATGGGTGTACTCATTGGTTTTGATTCTTCCATTCCAAAAGTTTTTAGTATCTCCTTGACATATTTTGATTGAGTAATATAGATACCATTCTTTTTTTGATATATTTGCAGGCCAACAAAGAATTTGATTTCACCAAACATAGACATCTCAAATTCAGTTTGCATCTCTTTTGCAAATGTTTGGCATAACACATCTTGTCCACCAAATATAATGTCATCAACAAAAATTTTAGCTAATAAAGTACCTTTATTTGGCTCTGTCTTCAAATATGGATTGATGTTGTCATTGGTTCTTGAAAATCCAATCTTTATCAAATAATTGTGCAATCTCTCCTACCATGCTCTTGGTGCTTTCTTCAGTCCATATAGTTCCTTGTGTAATCTTCAAACCATGTTCCTCTTGCTTGGGTCAACAAATCCATCAGCTTGTTCAATGTACACTTCTTCTAATATTCCATTTAGAAATGTTGACTTTACATCCATCTGATAAACTTTAAAACCTTTGTACACTACATATGCAAGTAAGGTTCTAAATCCTTCCAATCTTGAAACTAGGGTGAATGTTTCTCCATAATCAATTCCTTCCTCTTGTGCATAACCCTTGCATACCAGTCTAGCTTTATTCCTTGTTACTTCTCCATGTTCATTCAGCTTATTTTTGAATACCCACTTAGTACCAATTACATTTTTGTCATTCAACCTAGGTACAAGTGTCCAAGTCTTATTCTTCTCAATCTCTTTATTCATGGCTTGTATCCAGTCTTCATTTTCTAAGGCATATTTTACTGTTTTAGGCTCAAAATCACATAACAAGCATGTACCGTCTCTCAACTTACTTCTTATCATAACTACAAAATCCTTTGATCCTATGATTTTATCAAGTTTGTGGTGCCTCCTCACATACTTTTCTAGATTAGGTTCTTGTCTTGCTTTAGATTCATTATCTTTGTTCAATTCAGGTTGATTCTATGTCTCGACATCTCCATCAGATAGCTCAAAAAATACCTCCTGTTATCTGGCAGCCTCACTCTGTGACTCGGTAGGTGCTTTTTGTTGTTTAGCAACCTCATTCTCAGGTTTAGGTAATACATTAGAATCTTCCTCATCCAGATAGACAAATGATTTGTAACTTTTAGGCTCTTGTGTGCTTTCTGCTTCATTTATTTTTGCATATTCATCAATTCTAACATTTGCACTTTCCACAATTTTTTTAGTGTTAGAATTAAAACACTTATATGATTTACTCTTAGTTGAATATCCAAGAAATATGCCTTACTCACCTTTAGCGTCAAGTTTTCCATTTCTATTATCTTTCAGTATGAAACATTTGCTTCCAAAAACTTTGAAATATCTTACATTAGGCACATATCCATACCATAGCTCATAAGGTGTAGCATTAGTACCTTTCTTGACATGTAATCTATTTAGGGTATAGACTATTGTACTCATAGCTTCTCTCCAATATTTATGTGCAACATTTTTCTCCATCATTAGTGCTCTAGCACAGCCCATGATAAATCTGTTTCTTCTTTCAGCAATATCATTCTGTGGTGGTGTCCTGGGAGCGGACATCTATCTTTTTATACCTCAATCATTTAAGAATATGTTAAACTCATTAGAAGTAAACTCGCCTCCTCAGTCAGATCTCAAACATTTCAGACTTTTTTTTGTCTCCTTTTCAAATTTTTCCAAGTACCACTTAAATAACTGGAATGCAGCAGATTTTTCTTTAAGAAACATAACATTCATCATTCTGGAGTAATCATCAACAAATAGAATGAAATATCTATCTCCACAGTAACTTTTCTCACCAATGGGACCACAAAGGTCAGTATGAACCAATTTAGGAATTTCCTCAGAAGTATGAGTCTTGCTTTTGAAACTAGATTTAGTCATTTTTCCCAATTGACATTGCTTACACATTGCATTTTCAGGTTTCTTTAACTTAGGCAGCCCTCTAACCTTTTTCAATTT
>MU222466.1:272779-284247 GCA_018584345.1 Thuja plicata | reverse complement strand
CTCCACTTCCAACTAGTTCTCCAGTGGCATCATAGATCTTTGCCTTCTTGTGATGGAATTCAACTCTGTAACCAGAAGTATTCAGTTGTGCAACACTCAATAAATTATAGTTAAGATCATCAACCCAGTATACATTGTCACATCTGATCTTGTCAGTCAAGTTACTTAATCCTTTCCCTTTAACAAGACATGGTGTATCTTACCAAATTTAACATAACCGCCATTGCACTGATCTAGGGTTTCAAATTTATCCTTGTCACCAGTCACGTGATGTGAACAACCGCCGTCAATAATCCAATGGTCACCTTTACTCATATAAGAAATTAGTGCAATTTTATCATCATCATCATAATCGTCTTTCATAGCAACATACACAACTTCTATATCATTTTCATTAGAATTATCAGTTCCACTGTCAGAGGATTCTTCAACTATATAGCAAGATTTCTTACCTTTATCTTTGTAATCCTTATACTTTCTGAAGTATCAGTCATCCTTTCTGTCTTTGTACTTGTTTTCCCTTCTTTCATCTTTGTCATTCTTATCAGGAAATTGAGTAGCAATATGACCAACTTTGTTACATGGAAAACAAATGAGGAAGTTTACCTTTGAATTTTCCTTTTCCTCTAGATAGTATTTTTTCCATAAGTGCCTCAAGTTATTCCAAATCATCATCTATAGTGTCATTGTCACTGTTTACACATTTATTTCCTTTCTTTTATTTGTTAAGGACCAAACGGGATCTGAATGCAGAATCAATAGCTTGTGGAGTGTAGTTATCAAAATTTGACATCTCAAATGTAGTAAGTCTACCTACCAAACCTTCTAAATTCAAATTTTTATTAGGATTACATCTCAATTCTTGAATTGCAGAGACGCTAATAGCATATACAAGAAGAATATTTCTTAGTACCTTTCTCATAATGGTGTTATCATCAATGGTTCCATTAGCTCCTCTAATAGAATTCACAACTTCCTTTATCCTACCATAGTATTGAACTATATTTTCTCCTTCTTGCATTTTCATTTCATCAAACTTACCTCTTAAACTTTCAGATTTGGCTCTCAACACATTTGTATCTCCTCCATAGATGGTTGCTAGGGTATCCCACATCTACTTTGCATTTGTACAGTTCTTTATGTCTTCAAATTTAGGATAGCTCAGGGATGATGCAATCTTAACTGTTCAGTAGTGAAAGGTGTAGTGGGGGCTACATAGTCATGTTCAATATAGTGCTTAGCAACATCACCAATACTGTCCATATGCAATTTCATCAAACTCTACCATGAAAGGAAATTATCTTTGTTCAACTTCGGTACCTCCTTTTTATACATCTTGATCTTTTACTCCGAGTACCTTCAAAATATTTTCAAGAGACCAAAGCTCTAATACCAATTATTAGAATGAATTTAGAATAACTAAGAGGGGGTGAATTAGTTATCCTTAGGTCTAGATGTACCAATTGAAACTTTATAGTACTTTAAACAACTCAGATATGCTCAGAAGCAATAGCATAAGTCAACAACATAAATATGTAGTTTACTATTTAAATGTAATCAGCTTGCAAAAACTTAACAGTAAAACACAACATAAACATTCATACAAGTTGACACCAGTATTTAACGTAGAAACCTAATATGGGAAAAACCACCAATAACATGCTATCAAGTTTTCACTCTTCTAAAGTGAGCTCTGCTAGGAGCCAACCCTGTTAAAGGTTACAAAACATATTTCTAAATGTTACCTAGTTAAAGGATTTAATCACCCTATCAAGAGTGGCCTTGTTAGAGGTCTTAGAACATTCCACCTGAATGTCACCTTACTCAAATGATTTATACAATGACTGTTAGGTCAACCTTGTTAAAGGATTTTTACTAATACAATGGTTAGAAAGTAATCAGCAGGTGTGATATGATACATACAAATTACTTTGAAAATCCAAATCCTATTTATCTCTTATGCTAATTCACTGAGTGGCCTCCATTCTCATTTCAATCTTCAGATCTGCTTGTAAATCTGTCAAGCAATCACTTTCACAACTCTCTGCTTCTCTTTTTAGCCTTCTTTGCTAGATCATGCCAATCAGTCAATTAACCATGCAATCCTCTTACATACACTTAGCACATTCACCACTCTACTAGAATAACCCCTTGAGGTTATCTTATACCTCTTCATCTAGGTAAAATAAATCTTTTTCGCTTAATCAAGATCCTAGATCTTAGGTTAGGTCAGATCCAACAGATCTTTTCATCATTACATTTTAATTTGTTTCTCCAAAGCAATCACTAATTAAATATTGGATCCATGCATTAATTACGGTTACCCATGCATTTAAATAGTGTGGACCAATCATTCTTATCCTCAATTAACTTTACATATCCCAATAAATTCAATTATGTCACCCAGAGATCTCAAATCTCAACAATTACCAAAATACTACTTCTTGTCCAACATTGTGTAATTCCACTCGATCATCACTGTTTTCCTCGGCAATTTACTAGCACTCGGTCAACACTAGAAATTATTCTCATCATACACTAGTGCTTGGTCGGCATAAAATTCACTCGACATATACTGTTCCCAGTAAACTGACATCTTGACTTAGTGTTATAGATAAACAACACATCACTTTGTCAATATGCCAACTAATCAAGTACCCTTTTGATTTCCCATAACTCAATCATTTCACTTGGTCTTATTGTTATCCTTGCCTTCAAATATTCTTCAACAATCAATAGATATGGTACTCAAATAGATAGCAATAGTCTCACCAGTTAAGGTTTGACATCAATGACAAAACAACAATTGTTTACATTGTGGCTATAATGCCCCGCCAGGGAACCCAAGAGAGATTAACCTAGAACATGTCACTATGTGTGCTGAATTATTTTTTTTTAAAGTTAACATAAAGAAACATATATTCATGTAGAAGTGACTACCATTTATACACGTCTTACACTCACATAGATTACATGACTCAAGGGTTCCTTGACGTTGAATTACTTAAAGAAAAACACAACTAACAATATAACAAAAGATTCCATCTGATTAAGCATGACAAATACAACTTACATAACCATAATTACAATCCTCATAGATAACCATGAAACTACCATAAACTCACATCCACTACACATGTCGCAGGGTATGTGGTAATCACTCTAAACTACTTAATATTACAATATCCAGATTAGGTATCACATGTGATACTCTAATACAAGATTTACAATAATGAAATTACATAATAAATGATAAAGGAAGATAAAGAGCTCATCTGCAAAGAACCATCAAGCACCTGGTACAAGGACATCAAATCTCAATGGATAAAGAATCACTACCACCTGTCCATGTGGAACCACAAAGGTCCACCCAACCATGCTGAGGAGATAACAACATATCCCAATCGGATATCCAAAACCATGAAGGAATAACCACTAAGCAAGGGATCCTAATAGCTCTCTAATCCTGTGTACTAATCATCATAAAAGGTAAGACTCACTAATCCAAAGGCAACTAACAATGTCAAAAATCTAGAATGTGCAAAGGATGGTATCATCATGTACATCTACCCTTAAGTTCAACCCTAATAATCACAAAGGATTTTGGCACCTAAGTGACCATACACGGAGCTAATGTCCTCTCAAACTGAAGACCATACACAGAGCTAATGTCCTCTCAAAGAGACAAGGCCACTAACTATGTCAGGTATCTCGCAGGGAAACTAACATCTTCTCATCACCATATTAGCCTATAATAGCACTCAAGCATGGGTGAGGATACATATTATTAATTCATTTTAATATTCTAAATATGTCTTTAGTTATCACTTATTAAAGAAACTCCACAATAAGCAATCCAGTAGTCTCTTACGGACATGAAACTTATTGCAAGCCACCCCCTACTACATATCTAGGTAACCTACCCTAGGCTCAAAAGATCCTAATAGATCTAGCATAGGTCACAACCCTAGTGTATCCCAAATCTAGTATCCCACACAATCAGGAATGGTCACATATAGGTACACACACAGGTACATAATCAAAAGGGTCATCATGGCCAGTTTAGGGTAATATCTGAAAACACACATGCCATGAAGTAACAAAAAACATAAACACTCCCCCCAGCCTCTGTATACATCCTAGCTCATCTAATTCCCTCAACAGTAATACATTCAAGCACAAGAGAACCGTACAGATGCATAGAAAAAAAAACATCTTAAGAGACTGAAAAATGAATTATAAGCATATAAACATTCATCTAATTAACACTCTCCTCATGCATAAAATGATTCCCTTTTTATGCATTAATAGAGCCAAATTAACAATAATCACCTTTGATTAATCAACCACATTTATTAAAAATCATATCAAAATATTAGCTATATTTGATAATTAATATATTAATTTAAAATTAATAACCCCCTGATTAATTCAAATTAATAATTAAAATATTGCAATATAACTAGTCGTTTAATATATAACAAATTAGGATTACTAATAAAAAAAATTCCAACATTCCATAGGTTGTCTTATAGTAACCCAACCATAACTTTTATTTTCTCCTTTTCCATCTTGGTCTTCTCTAACCTTTTGTACATTTTCTTATTTGCATACTCCAAGATTTGCATATCTAGGTACACATGTATCTATCCTTGTTATGTGGAAATCAGCCAATATAGTTGTATCAGGATCCTTCTTCAGCATGGGATGAGCCAATTCAAAGAATACATGTCTTATCTTCTCTTCCTCAACAAGGTGAGAGGCAAGCTTTAGCTTATTATCTCTTGGGGTAGGCGTAGTTTGGAGTAGCTATGAAACTGCCTCCCTTGAAGGTTACTTTTTTTATTCTCTTTTTATTTTCCTCTCCAAGGTTTCCTCTAACCATGTTGGAGTTGCAAGGACTTGAGTGGCTCTTTATAATAATTCATAATTTACAAATAAATTTATCTCAATAGGTGGAGTAATAGTTTGATTAGGTTTTGAAAAAGGAAATTTAAGTAATTTTCTAGAACCTGAGCCAAGAGGTGGGGGATCTTCTATTTATTCCTCTCTTCTCTCAACATCTTCTTGAAGATTCTTTGTCTCTTCCTCCCTGGCTCCTCGCTCCTTTGGCACCTCCTCATTCTCATTTTCAACTTCATCTTCTTCTATTAGGTCAATGTGAGGTAAGGCACCAGCTCCACAAGAGGCTTTTTTACCCTATTCCTTTTCAGGTGGTGATTCATGGAAAATTTGATGAATTTTGTATGGGGATGTTGGTAACAGGTTTCATCAGTGTTGTAGTAGTAGGTGTGATCTATGTAGGTTCTATGGAATCTTATGATGAATTAGCTCTTGTCTTTCCACCTTTCTTCCTCATTATCCAAGCCTGAGTCCTCTTTAGAATAGGGGCTTTCCTCACATCAATATCATTTAATTTTAGCATGTCCCAATTAATTTTTTCTAATGGGGTACCCTAAATCCATTATAGTATCTAGGATCCAACACATTGGATCCATCCTCCATGACTCCTTGAGTGTCAAATGTGAGGCTATACTCTTAAATTTGGTCAATGGTTAACCTACACCAAAACCTCTTTCTCACTTCAAAATCATTGACACAATTTTCCTAGAAATCCTCAAGAGTAGGTACATGATGGTAAGCGGGAGGGTGAACCTACAATAGTGGGTAAAAAAATTTTTTAGGAAGCAATTCCTCCTTAAATTTGCGAAGCAAGAAGATTTAGTCATGTACTTAAAGTACTTTCGATAGATTTCATGGCTTCAAGGCTCAATCTGATTGGGATTCAGGATCCTTCTCTATAGAGTTAGTTTGAATCTTTCCTAAGGGAAGTCTCCTAGACCTCCTAGGGTGCTCTCAACCCTAATCTTGAGGTAGATCACTAATAAATTTCACCTCCTTCTCTAGATGCAATCCCCATCAACAAGTTATTCTTCCATACTTGGTGAAACTACAAGGGTAGATTCACTCTTTCTCACTTTCTTCCCTAGCCAGACTATTACTGAGCTCACCTAGGGTAAGAGATAAAAAATAATGAATAAAACTTCTCCTACCAAAAATAAAACTATGTACAGGGGCTCCTCTCAAATTTCATCTAGGCATATGGTTCTCACCATGGATTCAAGAACCTCGAGGAGCCATTCAGTATTTACAACCCAGAATGGGCCAGGAACTTACAAATTTTGAAACGAAAACAAAAGATTAACCTACTTGCACAAAGAGTAAACAAAAATACTTGGAAATAACTAAACACACAACCTCCAACTTTTCATTAGCTGGAAATAATGAAAACCATACAAAAAAAATATCCAACTCTTTCAACCACTCTTTTCAAATCCCTCCTCAAAATGAAGGCTTGGCAGATCTTAAATAATCTTCCCATAATTAGGAAAGACTTAATTTCCCACTAAAGTCAAAATAATATTTTTAGGAACCATTACAAATGACCATATTTTACACTAAAGACAAAAATTGCTTTTCCCAAGCCGTTGTAACTAAATTTACTGAGCAACAGCAGTACATCCGAGCATTAGTAGTACATATCAATCATCAGTACCAAGCATCAGTACCAAGCATCAGTACATTTTGAGCATCATCAGTACCAAGCATCATATGTGAATGTATTTTCACTTTCTAAGGTTCTTAATGCCTTGGTTAGATTTCCAAAGGCTTACAAACTACATCTGCAACACATAATTAACCTAAAAACATGCATCTAAACAAATAGGGTATTTATTCACCAAATTGACCCATTTTGCACTCGGCCATTACAAGAGTGAATGAACAAACACCTTACAAACTAACTTAAACAAATCCAAAATGTTCCTAAGGGCCTTTAACCCTAAGTTCTCTAGGTTCTCCTGCACCATACTCCCCAAAATAAGATAAATCAACTTACAAGTGATTGGATCAAGTCAGGTTCGATGCCTAACTTCTTGAACTCGGTCTCCTGCACCCATGTATCTTCAAAATCAGATTGTCCTTTCCATTTGACCAAATTTTCCATGTAGGTTTTTGTTCTAGTCTTCTTAGCAACTTTTGAATTTAGAATCTTCTCTGACTTTGGATTTGGAGTAAATAGAAGTTTCAGTGCTTTGAGATCCTCTAAATCTGCTACTAGATTAGGAAATCCTTCTAGAATTGGTCGCTTATAGGATACAAGATCTGCTAGATTAAAAACTAGAGATAACCCTATATCAGTAGGAAGGTCAACTTTGTAATCATTAGACCCATACTTTGTTAGAATTGTACAAGGGCCTATCTTCCTCATCTGAAGGTTACTTGAGATACCTTTTTGTAGTATTTCTTTTTTTAGGTGCACCATGACCAAATCTCCAACTTGGAATTGAACATCTCTTTTCTTTCCATCTACCTTCTGCTTGGTGTGAGTTGTACTCTCCACTAATATCTTCTTCACAGTATCAAGGAATTATTTTATGGATTGAGAAAAATCTTTAGCATAACCACTCTTCTATGCATTTCTTCCAAGATCGCTGAGTTCACATATACCCCTAGGATGAATCCTATACACTATTTCAAAAGGGCTCTTTCCAGTGGATCTATTGACTGTATCATTATAGGAAAATTATGTCTGAGCAAGTAACTGATCCCATGATTATCCATATTATTTTGTGAGGCATCTCAAAATATTTCCTAATCTTCAATTCACCACTTTAGTCTGACCATCGGTCTGTGAATGATATGCCAAGCTTAAGGAAAGATTTGAACCAAGCTTTTTCCATAAGGTTTTCCAAAAATGACTCATAAACTTAGAGTCCCTATTTGATACAATACTTAAGAGTAATTCATGTATCCTTACTACTTCTCTAAAGAAGAGATTTTATATATAGAATTCATCATGGGTAGTTTTGCATGGCATAAAGTGAGCCAACTTTCTAAATCTATCCACAATCACAAAAATAATATTCATTTCCAGCTTGGTCTTAGGAATTCCAACCACAAAATCCATATTGAGGCACTCCCAAGGTCTATTTGGGACTGGAAAGGATTGATACAATCCTGCATTGGATAAAGTCCCCTTAGCCTTTTGACATACTATACAAGTCTCTAAATACTTCTGGACATCCTTGCTCATTCTTGGATAATAATAGTATTGATTTACCAACTCTAAAGTTTTATGCACACTAAAATGTCCACTTAATGAACCATTATGATTCTCTTGCATTAAATTATCCCTTATTGAACCTCTTGGTATACAGAGTTATCCTCCTTTAAAAACAAGACCTTCTTGGAGGGTCAATTCAGAATACTCACTATGAAAGTGGTTTTGAAAATATTGGCATACCTTGTCGGCTACTAAAAATTCCTCATCCGCTGGATATAGATCCTTGAAGTTGTCTATGCCAATGCACTATGACCAATATTCTACTCAACGCATCTGCCACCTTATTCTGAACTCCTTTTTTGTGCTTGATGGTGAAGGTATAGGCTTGGATATACTTCACCCACTTTATATGCTTATGGCTTAGTTTATCCTATGAATTCAGAAAACTTAAAACCTGATTGTCAGTAAAGACAACAAATTCTTTAGGAAGGAGATAATTTCTCCACTTCCTTAGTGCCTATACCAATGCATATATTTCTAAATCATATGATGAGTACTTCTTCTTTGCATCACTAATTTTTTCACTGTGAAAAGCTACTGGTTTTCCCTCTTGACCCAAAGTTGCACCTATGGCAATATTACTGGCATCACATTCCATAGTAAACAAATTTTCAAAACTAGGAAGTGTTAGTATAGGTTGGGTTTTTATTCTTCTCTTCAAATTCTCAAATCCCTTATGAGCATGCTCATCCCATTGGAATTTGGATTTCATAACTCCTTTTATGTTATCCAAAATAGGTATGCTAATTTCACTAAACTGTCTGATAAAATTCCTATAGAACTATGCTAATCCATGGAAGCTTCTTACTTCTATGACTGACTTAGGTGTAGGCCAATTCAATATTTCTTCCACCGTTCTTATATCCATCTTCAAGTTACCCTCTAAGATAACAAAATCCAAGTATACTAACTCTTTCTTCATGAACTCACTCTTCTCTAAGTGGATTGTCAACTTCTCCTCATGCAGTCTTTGTATTACTATTTGGATATGTCTAAGATGATCCTCCTTGGTTTTATTGAACACTAAAATTTCATCTAAGTACAACCACAACCCATTTCCAATGAATTCCTTCAACACTTCATTCATTAACCTCATAAATGTGCTTGGGGTATTGGATAACCAAAAAGGCATAACAAGCCACTCCTAGAGTCCCTCAGTAGTCTTAAAAGTAGTCTTCCACTCATGTCTACCTTTTATTCTTATTTGATGATACCCACTCTTAAGATCTATTTTGGAGAAATACTAGCTCCACGTAGACTATCCATTAAATATTCTATCCTAGGTATTAGGAATCTATACCGAATAGTAATCCTATTTATGGCCCTGGAATCTATACACAACCTCCAAGTACCACCCTTCTTTGGGTCTAGGACTATGGGAAAAGCACATGGACTTATGCTCTTTCTAATCAACCCTTGATCTAGTAGCTCTTGAATTTGATTAGCAATTTATGCATTCTATTGTGGGGTCATTTTATATGTAGATGTGTTTGGAAGTGAGGCTCCTAGGATGAAGTCAATATGATGACTAATAGACCTCTTAGGTGGTAGGGTAGCTGGTTTACCATCACTAACTATGTCTTGGTATTGAGTTAACAACTCCTTGATTTATAAAGGTAACTCTTCCTTCTTATTTCTCTTTTCATCCTTTGGCTTTAGAACATAAGGAAAGCCCACTCCATATTCTTCCTCTAGTGTCTTCAAGAATTCTTTCTCACCTAGCAATAGTATGTTAGGACCCCCTTTCTTCACTTTACCTTCTTCCAATATTAACTATATCTTGAAAGTCACTCCATATTTCTTGAAAAAATAGGAGTTCTTAGCTCCATCATGCACTTCAGCTCTGTCAAACTACCAAGGTCTACCCAACAATAGATGACAAGCATCCATGGGCAGGACATCACACAAAACTCAGTCCTTATAACTTCCTATGGAAAATTCCACCCAAGCTTTCTCATTAACTAATAAGAGCTCTTTGATTGAAGAAACTATTACTATTCTCAGAAATGATTTTCCTCATAATGTCAATGTTCCTGTTCATGATCATGGCTCTGAAATTGATGAAAAAATCAAAAAATCTGTTGAGTTAGCCATGATACCTATCCAGAACAAAATTAGCGGGAATGAGGAAATGCTAAAACATTTGCTTACGCTGGTGAATGCTGGTATGAGGGCTACTTTGGAGAATCTGATGTCTCTAAGCAACTGGCTAGAAGGAAACAAAGACATCACTGAGCATTCTATTATTTCCCAGCATATGGGACCAGGTACTCGCACAAGATCCAAGAAGTAGAAGGTTGAGGACCCAGAATTCCAGAAGCTGAGAGAGAATGTGATGACTATGAAGACTCAACTGGAGGACTCTGAGAGTTTCCTGAAAACTCTGTTCTGATCTCGGTGCTGGCAGTCTTTCTCTCTGTTTTCCTTCCAGCATATTTTTTGTTTTTTTGTTTTTCTTATGCTTATTGCTAAATCTGGGATCTGTCCCTTTGTAGCCTGCTTCCTTCCTTTGGGCAGCCTGTTGTTCTCTGGGCTCTAATGCCTTTCTTTTCTCAGCTTTGTTAAAGGGTTTTGGGGTCCCTTCAAAACCTATTTTTACCGTAATCAAAAAATAATACATGTTTATATTTTTTCAACCAAGTAACTCAATAAGGGTTAGTATGAAGAATCTTTTTGTGAGGCCTCACCCCAAACCCCATTGTAGTTTTCCACCTTTTTTTGCTTATGATAGATTTAGCATATGATACTTTACATTTTGATGCACTATGGACCTTATGTATTTTATGCTTTATGTCATGGATTGATCATTTTGGATGTTGGACACATGATACTTTATAATGCACCTTATGGACTATATTATGTTTTCTATTATGGATATTTATTTTTGAGACAATGGATTTGGAAATACATTATGATTATGTTATGGGTTATTGATGATAGGAGAATTATTAGAAATGGATATTAATTTTGATATCATGCAATGTGAATCTTACCTTATGTTAAATGCTTAAAATGAAATTATTATATTCTTGTGATCTTAAGTAATAAACTTAGCATGTTGATGTTTTCCTTAAGTTTCAAATATTGCTTATTTCCTTATGATGTATATTTATCTCCTCAAACTACTAATATTTGAATTGAGTGTGCAAGTATGAGACCATGTTATTTTATCTGGGGAACCAAAAAAAGGAATATGTGAACTCAGTTTGAGCCAAAGTTGCGTCTAATGAGAGACAAGACCTCGTTGTATCGTGATTTAATTTGTAAATGTATATGGTTGATTTTGGAAATGTAGTCCTTAAATGTATTTCTTATTTCCTTGTGATTTTTTCCCAAGTGGATA
>MU222466.1:251733-265168 GCA_018584345.1 Thuja plicata | reverse complement strand
TGGAGTTTTTGTGTTAAGTCTTGTATGAAGTTTTGGTTTACTCAATGTATGTTTTATTGAGTTCTTGTTTATGTTGTATTTTATTTGTGCTCATACTTGTTTTGGGAGTCTTCAAGGCACACTCATCATTGGGAGGACAGAGTACCTTAGGAGGGTGATAGGTTGAGACACCAGGAGTGTAGAGTCTCCAAGTGTGGAGGGATAAACATGGGTATATGGGTGCCCATGATGCCAAGCATGCCTAAGGAAATTTAGGGGTGATAAGGAGAAGTTAGATGGCTAAAGGCCGTGGCTTGAACCTTGTGAAGGTTGGTTGTTTAAATTCATGTGTGACTTAATTACAGTTTATTATGCTTTGGCTTCTCCTCCTAGGCTAGTACACTATCACCCCACTTTTGGAGAAGGTTTCTTGGAGACCTCCTTCTTGTTAAACCTTGGGAGGGAACTTCTTGATGAGCTATTGTTGGTTTAAATATTGTAAATACTTGTTTGTATGTATGTCTCCCATTCATTTCTGGATCCCCTGGCTCAGGGGTGGCCTTGCAAAGGCCTAGGTTGGGAGGTGAGCCTCCATGGTCAACCGAAGATTTCTATGCAGGTTCAGTTTGAAGCTTTTGGAAGGATTGTATTGGTGTTCTTTTGAGAAACCACATCTAGTGGTCTTGTGATCCATCCTTGTAAATGAGCTTGTTTTTAAGCCAAAAAATTTTTTATGAAGTCTTATAAAGTTGTTTTGAGTAAGAGGGCATTTTGTAAAAGTAATCCTATTTTATTTTTTAATCTTAAAATCAACTATGTTTTAGAGATGTATCTATGTGAATAAAAAGGAAATAATTTTTAATATATGTTGTTAAGTAATATTGTTGGTTAAATTATTTTTAAGTTAGAATGATGTTGCTTATCAGGTTTAAAGAGGGATTGAAACATTAAGGTTTATAACTTTAAATGTTGTTAAAATATATATATATAACCAACTTCCAATTAATTTAAATTTGTAAACTTTGCAAGGGTTTAGAAAGGAAGTATGTCTTCTTCACCTTTAGTAAATATAACTTGTTTTTAAAAGAAAAAAAAAAAAAAAAAATAATTATTATGTTCTTCCATTAAGTTTTTTTTTAGTGCCTGGAATTTGGGGCATGACATGGTGAAGGCTACAACCTTCTGGTTATTTGATACACACTGTATCAACAAGGTGAACTGCTGTTTGTGACACTGCTTGTCTGATCAGTTCCTTTTGTGCGCTGATGATTTAACCTCTTGTAAATCACTACAACAATCTTATCTATATTCTGAAAGCTTCAACATCAATATCTATATTATCAACATATGATAAATATAGCTCTGCTGCTGAAACACTCTGCTCTGCTTTTCTTATCTTTGGCTTTCGCAACTCTTCTTATCACAAATGAACTTCTATAAGTATATAATCCAAGTATGAGATCATGGGACCTATTAGAAAACTCTTCATAACATCCTTGTCGGCTCTAGTAAGCACGCAAGCATAATACAACCGCGCAAGTATAAACTGAATAGACGTGTCACTTCACTAGGTCGGCTTCACCAATTTAATCATAACTTTGCAATCATATTGAAATATGTTTGGTGCCTTTATATTAATATCAAAAACTCATAACTCATCATGAATATACACACGCATATCCTGAAAATAGGCACAACTCAATAAACATGTTACATACGTCGGCCTTAAACCGTTATTCATCCAGAACTGTAACTGTCAATAATAGAATTACATATCTTTACTGAAACATCATATATGGGTCTACATGTATGAACATAGCATAATAAACATGTCAAAAACATGTATCTATCCACGTAATTCTTCATGTCATCATATGGGTAAGTACATACAGAAGTTCTACTGTGTATTATATGTTGTCATCAATGAAAAACATACAATCAATCAACTGTTCAGAATCAAATCTCTAACAATTTGTACTTAAGGCCATGACATGTCAACTTGGGAATGGTTTTCCACCTACCTAAGTAAGTACATTAGTGAATCCCCATATGCATACCTTGGTTTGGGAGATGGGGGTGTGATCATCTTATTGGATTTTCGAAAATACACTTATAGTGGACTTTTGGAGGGGTTAGAAAGTGCCTAGGGGTGTGTTGGGGTCATTTTTAGGTATCCCACCTATTATACCTATAGTTAAAGGCCATTTTAACCCTAGGATAGCCTTTGGTTGACCATGTAACCCTTCCAAAAATTTGGTTTCCCAAGTTGGACTAAAATCAACTCTTGTGAGGCTTGACCTTGGATAGACCACCCTTCCATCTTTGTGCAAAGACATTATTCACCTTTTGGAGTTCCCCTTTCTGAATCCATTTTTTAAAAGTTGTAAGAGTGTAGGAAAGAGGAACCAATTAGAGGGCTTTCCTTATACCCATGAGTTTTCTAGTGGCTTTTTAGTTTGAACACCCACTCTCTAACTTAGAGACATAGCTAGAGTTGGTGATTTTGGAAGGAGGACTTAGGCTAAAAGGGAGCTCTTCTACAACTATCTTGACTTAAGCTTGGATCCTAGGTTGGTGGACTTGTTGCAACTCTTTTCTTATAGTTTTATCTTATTCTTACAAAAATATGGATATTGTATGTGCCTTGTGAAATTATTGGAGCTATGAGCTTGTAGTAAATGTTATGTTGTTGTTGTTGCTAAGTAGTTGTTTTTCTTTCTTTGTAAATGTTGTAAATGGGAGTCTCAAGGCTCACTCACCCTTGGGAGGGAAGTGTAGCCTTGGGGGTGAATTATTTTTGATAGCCCTTGGTGTAGAGTCTCTCCTCAAGGAGGAGAGGGAAAAATCATGGAGTATGGGCTCCATGAAGCCTTCCTTGTTGTTTCTTCTTTTGGGGGTCATAAGGGCATAATGATGAGCTTGGTTGATTTTGGAAGGAATGTGTTTTGAAATCCATGTGAGGGATTGGTTTACGAAATTTTTTTGTATGGCCTTCTCCCTTGGGTACTTGGTCCACTTCACCCCATATAGGGTTAATGAGAAACCCATTGTGCAAAGACTTTGTGGAGAGTTTTGTGAATGTTTCTTGCTTGCTCTTGTTTTGCATGTTTGTATCCCTTCTTTGTTTGGTTCCCCAAGCTCGGGTGTGGCCTCTTAAGAGGCCTAGGTTGGGTGGTGAGCAGCCCATGGTCCCATGATTTTCCCTTGTTTTGTTCCTCTTCGAGATTTTGAAGTGGAGCTGTAGGAGGTGTTATGGCTACTTAATGAAGACAATGGATTTCTTGTGGTTCTTTTTGCACATCTTTGTATGTGTGTGTAAAATCCTTGAGGGTTTAAGTGGAAACTTATATATTAGTGATCATGAGGCCTTGGAATGTAATTTACCTTGAATAAAGTTTCTTATTGTCAACAAATGAGTGTTATGTAGATGATTAGAAGATTTTCCTTCCTAAGTGGTGATGATATTGTAAAGATGTAAAGCTGAAATAAATAAATAGAGGGCAACACTATTGAGAATTACCTTAGATTTAATATGTTGTAAAGTTTCAAAGAAAGAAAAGATCTACCTTTGTGTCAATATAAATGCCACTAAACTAGAAATATATGATTTCTATAGTTGGCTGGTTTTTTTTTTACAAATCTGAAATCTGTAAAGTTATATCTTCATATTTCATCCATGCTTATAGTTATCCATAAAGTGGTGTATTCAAGTGATAAAAAGAAAAAAAATATATTATTAGATTTAAATATGTTAATCTATCTTTTTACTTTCCTGGTTATAAAGAAAAGAATTTTAGATTAAATCTGTCATGCAACTGTGAAAAACATGTTTTATGTATGTACATATATAGTGTCATATATACATTTGTATCTATAGTGAGGTTATGATCTTATGATTCAAAAACAAAAATATTAGTGTAGAAGACATTGTAATTTTTTTTATGTTGTTTCTTTAAGCTACTGTGCATGTAATATATATATATATATATATATAATAAAAAAAGGAAAGAATAAAAATAAATAAATGGGGGGGAGGAGGCCGCGACCCCCATCCTCCCCCACTCTTCCTATAAGGAAGGGAGTGGAGGGGAAGGGGCCTACCTTCCTGCTGGGCACCGGCACCACCAGCCACAGTCGTGGCCCTTGCGGCCATGGACTGTGGTGCGGCTGGTGGCCGCATGTCCCAGCCCGCCACCAAAAAACCCCCACAAAAATAGGGGGTAAACCCTAATCCGCCGCCCCTCTTCCATGGTAAAAAATGCATTCGGCCATGTGTAGCCCTGTGATTTGATAGCAGAGCATAGCACCATAAATTTTTACATATATATATTTATATATATGTATATACTCACATTCGTGAGTATATACATATACATAAATATATACATGTTTTTGCAATCCTCCCTCCTTGATTTTCATTCAGACCTGCAACATGTGGTAGCAAAAAAAATGATAGCTAGGGTTAGAAGGAAGAAGATTAGAGGAGAAATAAAAGAAAAAGAGTGTTTTGGTCACCTCATATTTGGACCCTAACCCTAATTTTGAATTAGGGTTAGGAATTTCAAAATGAGGGGGGAAACACATTTCTTTAAGTCATTATATTTTTTTTTTCTCTCCTTTGGATATTGGGGTTCCCTTTTATGGGAAAACATTTATCTTTTTGTCTTAGAGGAGTATTACAATTAAACTATTGTAAGAATTAATTTAATATTTTAAATAAGTAAATTTAAGGAAACGAATTGAGCGGATTATATTATAACTTGGAAAATAACTTTGAAGGGTTAAATTAAATTGATAAATTACTTTTTAACATTAAGAAATTAACTATTAGAAAATTTATTAGTTGACCTTCTCTAAGTTAAGTGATGATAACTAATTACCAGAATGGTATAGACACACTCAACTAACGAATTAATATATGTTATTATTTTCCTTTGAGATCATCTTTAAAAAATGAGTTTTGTTGTGAATTAAGAATTCAGTAAATTAAATTTTTTAATTGAACTATTGCAATTTAAAGTTCAACATTAAATTCTTTTAGTCTTTTAACTAGATCTTCTAGCCTTGGAATTTAAATTATAAGTTATTATACGAAATTCAATTTAACTTAGTCATTAGTTAAATAGTCAAGATAATGTATTTAATTAATAAATAGACCGAGAATGTTATTTTTATGAGACCTTTATATGTGGCTAGTATAATGGCCTCCGTAAAAATAGTGTTATTGTGGAGACACTTGTATAGTTAAATTTTAGTGTTATAAGTAGTAACTAGTGATGAAAATATTAGATTGTCTAATCAATAGGGATTATTTCCATTGGGTAGATTAATCTCTGGAAGATGCCATGGTATAACTTTGTGATGGTTTATGCTGCCCACCTAGAAAATTCATTTAACCTAAAACTATATTTTATTATTCCAATTTAGGGTTGAAGGATGTTGTCTTAATGACATGATACCCCTTGACCCTTCAATAAATTTCATTACTTTTCAACCCAGTATTCCTGGATAGGTGAAGTTCTAACTTATTCGATCAGTAAACCCTTGAATGTGGCCTTTTTAGGCAGTGTCTGATCTTTAAAAAAAAAAAAAAAGTTGTTTCATTTTTGGGCGCAAAAATTTTGGGCATGACACTTGGTATCAAAGCTACATTTCTACACTGGAACCTTAAAACACACTATGTATCACAAATTTATAAACATCTTATTTAACATTTTCAAAACTAGATCAAACTTAGAGGGAATAATCACAACTTTAAAACACATTCGTTTCATATTAAGACACTACTTTCAACTTATACCACTTTCATATGTGTGTAGGATGCCTCTAGTAACTCGGCAAGCTCACACCTGTGGATGAGGCTGTAAACGTGCCCCTTTGGCATGAGTTTAGTTGGAGAAGGATTTAGGGGGTATTGGTGAGGAGCAGAGGCCTCCTCCTGAACAACCCCCCAACCCCAACCAGGATGTATTGAATGCCCTTCAAAATCTAGTCGGGATCATTTTGGATAGGATACCATAGGATAATCAGCACGCAGGATCTGGGGGTGTAGCGCATGAGCACAGTAGGAGTCCCCCACCTAGGATTATGGAAGACCAAGCTGATCATGAGGGTGAGTTAGTGCACATGCCACCTCTAGAGGCAGTTGTTCCAGCATATGAGAGGGTACCCCGTGACACATGGGACCACATCAAGGAACTTATACGCCTTAACCCACCACCTTTTTTAGGAGCCACAGGTGGGAGTGAGGCTGAGGCCTTCCTTTTGAGCCTCGAGAGATTTTTTGGATTGTGCCCTTATGGGAGAAATATGACGGCATGCTTTTCTATCTACTTGTTGAGAGGATCAGCAACTATTTTGTGGAGGACATAAGAGTTAAAGGGTAATCTGGCTATGGACATCCTCACTTGGGGCACCTTTTTAGAGAGATTCAGATATCTTTACCTATGTGAGCACTATAGGAAGTGACAGATAGATGAGTTTCATGATCTTCAGTAGAGAGGGCTCACCGTCACACAGTATGAGTGTAAGTTCCTAGAACTTCTACCTTATGTAGATTATATGAGAGATGAGAAGATCAAGGTCAATCATTTTGTTAGAGAATTGAATGCATCTATATCAGGTTTGGTGCACATGGCAGCACCAGGGAACCTTTGATAGGCTATGGATAAGGCCTTGATTGCTAAGGAGATTCAGGGTAGGGGACAGGATGCACGGGATCGGTCTCAAAACCAAAACACCACACCATAGAATTCAGGGTATCAAAAAACACATTGGAAAGGAAATAACAACAATCATAACAATAATAGGCATTCATCAGGGTCCTACAAACCCCCTCCGTCTCAGCAGCAGTCATATCAGGGACAGAGACAAAAGGCCCCTTAGGGGCAGCAGGGCTCCAAGCCCAAGCAGTGGCAGTCATAGGATCCTAGTAGGGACCAGAGGTCACAAGCATCATCTGCACCATCTAGGACTCAGCAGTCCTCCAGGGGTGGTTATAGTGGTTCTAGCAAGATAGGGGCTCAAAGTTCTCTAGACCCCAGGGTACCCAGTTTCAGAATCGAGGGCCATGTTATGGTGCCATGGGGCACTTGGCTAGGGATTTCTCTCAAGGGAGTGGTCAGCGTACCACAACATCAGAGCCCACTATTGGTGATATGCGTAGATCCCATAGAGTGTTTGCAGTGGTTGAAAACCGCCAGGTAGAACATCAAGCTACTGTAATTGAGACTATAGGTATGATTGGAGGTAATAGAGTTACTATTCTATTTGATTTAGGTGCTATAGATTCTTTTGTTTCTCCATTGGTTGTGGAGCGTTGTGGGCTAGTGGCAGCTAGACAAGAAGTTAGTTGGGAGGTAAAGTTAGCCTCAGGTTCTAGAGTACCCGTCACTTCCTTAGGATTTCCAGATATAGATTGGTACCCTGACTACCATAATAGACCTATGTATCATGCCTCTTGGATCCTATGGGATAGTACTTGGCATGGATTGGCTTTATGCACATAGGGCCAAGCTGGATTGTCACCAAAAGAAGGTAGAATGTTTAGATGATGACGACAATGGTACAGTAATTCCAGGGGTTCAAAGGGCAATATCCATTTGTATGATCTCCTCTATTCAAATTAAGTGATGCATGTGAAAAGGGTGCCAGTTATTTTCCATCATGATCAGTGATAGGGAAGAGGAAGCAGAAAAGGAAACCTCTCTTAATGATCATCCCATGTTACAGGAGTTCATAGATGTGTTTCCTTCAGAATTACCCGGTATGCCTCCCCATAGAGAAGTTGATTTCCATATAGACCTCATGCCAGGTGTTGCACCAGTATTTAGAGCACCATACAAAATGTCTCCTAATGAGCTTAATGAGCTCAAGATTTAGCTAGAGGAGCTCCTTGAGAAAGGGTATATATGACCTAGTGTCTCTCCTTGGGGTGCACTAGTTATCTTTGTCAAAAAGAAGGATGGATAGCTTAGATTGTGTATGGATTACAAGCAGTCAAACAAGTTAACCATTAAGAATCGATACCCACTGCCTAGGATTGATGACTTGTTTGATCAGTTGCAAGGTGCCTATGTGTTCACCAAGATAGATCTTAAATCAAGGTACCATCAGTTGAGAATCGTGGAAAGTGATATCCACAAGACAGCTTTCCAGACTAGATACGAACATTATGAGTTCACTATTGTACCTTTTGGTCTTACAAATGCCCCTGCTATATTCATGAGCCTCATGAATGGGGTATTCAGCACTTTTCTTGATAGATTTGTGGTTGTGTTCCTTGATGACATATTGTTATATTCTCGTAATGAGAAGGAATACGAGGAGCATTTGAGACAGGTATTACAGTGCTTGAGGGATAACCAGTTGTATGGTAGTTTGTCAAAATGTGCCTTCTTCAAAACAGAGGTCTGATATTTAGGCCATGTTATTTTAGGTGATGGGATCTCAGTGGACCCATCTAAGATAGATGCCATTATGAATTGGCCAGCACCCTCTACTGTGACCGAGGTTAGAAGTTTCATGGGTCTCACAGGATACTATAGGTGATTTGTTGAGGGATTCTCTACAGTGGCTCATCCTATCACATACCTATAGTGAAAGGGAAACAAATTTGACTGGATAGAGAAGTGCGAGAGATCCTTTAAGGAACTCAAGAAAGCACTTACCAGCGCACCTATTTTAGCAGTGCCAGAGCCTTCAGCAGACTTTGTGGTCTACATTGATGCATCCTTAGATGGTTTGGGGGTAGTACTTATGCAGGATGGGTGAGCTATAGCATATGAGTCTGGGAAACTTAAGACTCACGAGCTCAATTACCCTACCCATGACCTTGAGCTTGCAGAAGTAGTGCATGCATTAGAAAGATGGTGACACTTTCTCTTGGGACATCGATTTGAGCTTCATTCAGACCATCAGAGTTTGCAGTATATATTCACTCAGCCAAGCCTTAATGCTAGGTAGAGAAGGTGGATGGAGTTCTTATGTGAGTATGACTTTGATGTCCATTATATGAAAGGGAAGGAGAATGTGGTTCCTGATGCCTTGAGTAGGAGGTGACATGATTTATCATCCATGATCACTTTTACAGATTTGAGAGATTGTATACTACATCATTTGTGGGAGGATAAATTATATGTAGAGGTTTGTCAGTTGATCCGATCTCAGATACCCCTTGTGGGGATATTTTTAGAGTATTCCTTGGATTTTGATGGACTAATACGTCATAGAGGATGCATCTATGTACCTTCTTCTAGGGATTTGTGTAATATCATTATGCTAGAGGCTCATAGAGCCCCTTATGTAGCGCATCTTGGAGTTAAGAAGATGCATGCTAATTTGAGACAACTCTATCATTGGCCGGGAATGAGACAACACATTGCAGAGTTAGTGGCCTGATGTCTTGAATGCCAGAGGGTTAAGGCTGAGCATGGTCATCCTAGAGGGCTCCTTAAACCTCATGAGGTACCTATGTGGAAGTGAGATGTTATATCCATGGATTTTATTATTGGTCTCCCTATGTCATCTCGACGCCATGATGCTATCTTGGTGACAGTTGACAAGTTGACCAAATTTGCCCACTTATCACTTATCTGTACCACTTTTACAGCCCCAGCAGTGGCATAGGTCTTCTTGAGAGATATTGTCAGACTACATGGCATTCCTTAGAATATCATTTTTGATAGGGATTCTCTCTTCACATCATCTTTTTGGAGAGAATTACGAGCAGCTTTGGGCGCCAGGCTCAACTTTAGCACAACTTATCACCCAGAGACAGATGGTTAGACAGAGAGAGTAAATCAAGTAATCAAGGATATGCTCCATATGTATGTTATGGACCATCAGGTCAAGTGGGAGGATTATTTACATTTAGTAGAGTTTTCCTATAATAATGGGCATCATTCATCCTTGGGTATGCCACCATATTAGGCACTGTATGGTAGACCTTGCAGGACACCTTTGAGTTGGGATAGGATTGAGGAAAAAGTTACCATTGGACCACAGCTAGTTCTAGAGATGGAGCAACAGGTAGCCTTAATTAGGCAGTGTCTCCTAGAGGTGCAAGATCAATAGAAGAAGTATGCTAATGCAAAGAGGATAGATCGGGTATACATGGTTGGAGATAGGGTCTTCTTGAGAGTGTGGCCTCATAAGAGTCCAATCCATTTCAAAAAGGGCTCTAAGCTAGCACCTCAATTTGTGGGACCATTTGAGATTTTGGAGAGGATAGGACCAGTTGCTTACTATCTAGCCTTGCCACCTAGCCTATCACACATCCATCATGTGTTTCATGTTTCTATTTTGAGAAAATATATTTATGATGAGTCTCATGTGATAGATTGGGATGCCTTACAGGTGGAGTCAGATGGGCAGCTAGCATTGGAGCCTATTCACATTTTGGCATGTCAGACGCTGGGCCTACGAGGCTAAGAGCTGGACCAGGTTAGGGTTCAGTGAGATTGCTATGATGAGGTTACAACTTCTTGAGAGGACACAACGCAAATGAGAGCTCAGTATCCCCATATTTTTTATGAACTCCAGGAGGAATTTCAAGCCTATGGGGGAGGATGTGAGGCCTCACCCTGAACCCCATCATATTTTTCTAGTTTCTTTTGCTTATGATAGATTTAGCATATGATACTTTACATTTTGATGCACTATGGACCTTATGAATTTTATGCTTTATGTCATGGATTGATCATTTTGGATGTTGGACACATGATACTTTATGATGCACCTTATGGACTATATTATGTTTTCTATTATGGCCATTTATTTTTGAGACAATGGATTTGGAAATACATTATGATTATGTTATGGGTTATTGATGATAGGATAATTATTAGAAATGGATATTAAATTTTGATATCATGCAATGTGAATCTTACCTTATGTTAAATTCTTAAAATGAAATTATTATATTCTTGTGATCTTAAGTAATAAACTTAGCATGTTGATGTTTTCCTTAAGTTTCAAATATTGTTTATTTCCTTATGATGTATATTTATCTCCTCAGACTACTGATATTTGAATTGAGTGTGCAGGTATGAGACTATGGTATTTTATCCAGGGAACCAAACAAAGAAATATGTGAACTTAGTTTGAGCCAAGGTTGCATCTAATGAGACACAAGACCTCATTGTATCATGATTTAATTTGTAAATGTATATGGTTGATTTTGGAAATGTAGTCCTTAAATGTATTTCTTATTTCCTTGTGATTTTTGCCCAAGTGGATATCACATGGCCTAGTGATGTGTAAGTATGTGTGTGTCATTTGACACTTGTGATTTGTACTTAAGGCCATGACATGTCAACTTGGGAATGGTTGTTCACCTACCTAGGTAAGCACATTAGTGAATCCCCATATGCATACCTTGGTTTGGGAGATGGGGGTGTGGTCATCTCATTGGATTTTCGAAAATACACTTATAGTGGACTTTTGGAGGGGTTAGAAAGTGCCTAGGGGTGTGTTGGGGTCATTTTTAGGTAGCTCACTTGTTATACCTATAGTTAAAGGCCATTTTACCCCTAGGATAGCCTCTGGTTGACCATGTGACCCTTCCAAAAAGTTGGTTTCCCAAGTTTGACTAAAATCAACTCTTGTGAGGCTTGACCTTGGATAGACCACCCTTCCATCCTTGTGCAAAGACATTATTCACCTTTTTGGAGTTCCCCTTTCTGAATCCATTTTTAGAAAGTTGTAAGAGTGTAGGGAAAAGGGACCAATTAGAGGGCTTTCCTTCTCCCCATGAGTTTTCTAGTGGCTTTTTAGTGGGAACTCTCCATGTTGGAGAGTTTGGACACCCAGTCTCTAACTTAGAGACATAGCTAGAGTTGGTGATCTTGGAAGGAGGACTTAGGCTAAAAGGGAGCTCTTCTACAACTATCTTGCCTTAAGCTTGGATCCTAGGTTGGTGGACTTGTTGCAACTCTTTTCTTGTAGTTTTATCTTGTTCTTGCAAAAAGATGGATGTTGTATGTGCCTTGTGAAATTATTGGAGCTATGAGCTTGTAGTAAATGTTATGTTGTTGTTGTTGCTAAATATTTGTTTTGATTTCTTTGTAAATGTTGTAAATGGGAGTCTCAAGGCTCACTCACCCTTGGGAGGGAAGAGTATCCTTGGGGGTGAAGGAGTTTTGACAGCCCTTGGTGTAGAGTCTCTCCTCAAGGAGGAGAGGGAAAAATCATGGAGTATGGGCTCCATGAAGCCTTCCTTGTTGTTTCTTCTTTTGGGGGTCATAAGGGCATAATGATGAACTTGGTTGATTTTTGGAAGGAAGGTGTTTTGAAATCCATGTGAGGGCTTGGTTTATGAATTTTTTTTGTATGGCCTTCTCCCTTGGGTACTTGGTCCACTTCACCCCATATAGGGTTAATGAGAAACCCATTGTGCAAAGCCTTCGTGAAGAGTTTTGTGAATTTTTCTTGCTTGCTCTTGTTTTGCATGTTTGTATCCCTTCTTTGTTTGGTTCCCCAAGCTCAGGGGTGGCCTCTTAAGAGGCCTAGGTTGGGTGGTGAGCAGCCCATGGTCCTATGAGTTTCCCTTATTTTGTTCCTCTTGCAGATTTTGAAGTGGAGTTGTAGGAGGTGTTATGGATACTTAATGAAGACAATGGATTTCTTGTGGTTCTTTTTGCACATCTTTGTATCTGTGTGTAAATTCCTTGAGGTTTTAAGTGGAAACTTGTATATTAGTGATCATGAGGCCTTGGAATGTAATCTACCTTGAATAAAGTTTGTTATTGTCAACAAATGAGTGTTATGTAGATGATTAGAAGATTTTCCTTCCTAAGTGGTGATGATATTGTAAAGATGTAAAGCTGAAATAAATAAATAGAGGGCTGCACTATTGAGAATTACATTAGATTTAATATGTTGTAAAGTTTCAAAGAAAGAAAAGATCTACCTTTGTGTCAATATAAATGCCACTAAACTAGAAATATATGATTTCTATAGTTGGCTGGTTCTTTTTTTACAAATCTGAAATATGTAAAGTTATATCTCCATATTCCATCCATGCTTATAGTTATCCATAAAGTGGTGTATTCAAGTGATAAAAAGAAAAAAAAATATTATTAGATTTAAATATGTTAATCTATCTTTTTACTTTCCTAGTTATAAAGAAAATAATTTTAGATTAAATCTGTCATGCAAGTGTGAAAAACATGTTTTGCGTATGTACATATATAGTGTCATATATACATTTATATCTATAGTGAGGTTATGATCTTATGATTCAAAAAAAAAAAAATTAGTGTAGAAGACATTGTAATTTTTTTTATGTTGTTTCTTTAAGCTACTATGCATGTAATATATATATATATGTTCTAATAAACAAAAAAAACCATTTTTATATTCAAAGGCAAAAGATTAGTATAGAAACTCATTTATTTTCAACGGTTGCTGTTATATAATGCTGCTGTGTGTGTGTGTGTGTATATATATATATATA
>MU222466.1:230204-251512 GCA_018584345.1 Thuja plicata | reverse complement strand
GGAAGGGGTCTGGCCCCCCTGTTGGGCGCCCGCACCACCAGCCACAGTCATGGCCCTTGCGGTCACGAACTATGGTGCAGCTAGTGGTTGCACGTCCCAGCCTGCCACCAAACAACCCTCACAAAAACAGGGGTTAAACCCTAATCCTCCGCCCCTCTTCCATGGTAAAAAATGCAGTCGGCCATGCGTAGCCCTGCGATTTGATAGCAGAGTATAACACCATAAATTTTTACATATATATATATATATATATATATGTGTGTGTGTGTGTGTGTGTGTGTGTGTGTGTGTGTGTGTGTGTGTGTGTATACTCACATTCATGAGTATATACATATACATAAATATATACATGTTTTTGCAGTCCTCCCTCCATGATTTTCATTCAAACCTACAACATGTGGTAGCAAAAAAAAAAATGACAGCTAGGGTTAGAAGGAAGAAGATTAGAGGAGAAATAAAAGAAAAGAGAGTGTTTTGGTCACCTCATATTTGGACCCTAACCCTAATTTTGAATTAGGGTCAGGAATTTCAAAATGAGAAGGGAAACACATTTCTTTAAGTCATTATATTTTTTTTTCTCTCCTTTGGATATTGGGGTTCCCTTTTATGGGAAAACATTTATCTTTTTGTCTTAGAGGAGCATTACAATTATACTATTGTAAGAATTAATTTAATATTTTAAATAAGTAAATTTAAGGAAATGAATTGAGGGGATTATATTATAACTTGGGAAATAACTTTGAAGGGGTTAAATTAAATTAATAAATTACTTTTTAACATTAAGAAATTAACTGTTAGAAAATTTATTAGTTGACCTTCTCTAAGTTAAGTGATGATAACTAATTACCAGAATGGTATAGATGCACTCAACTAACAAATTAATATATGTTATTATTTTCCTTTGAGCTCGTCTTTAAAAAATGAGTTTTGTTGTGAATTAAGAATTCAGTAAATTAAAATTTTTAATTGAACTATTGCAATTTAAAGTTTGACATTAAATTCTTTTAGTCTTTTAACTAGATCTTCTAGCCTTGGAATTTAAATTATAAGTTATTATACGAAATTCAATTTAACTTAGCCATTAGTTAAATAGTCAAGATAATGTATTTAATTAATAAATAGACCGATAATTTTATTTTTATGGGACCTTTATATGTGGCCAGTATAATGGCCTCCGTAAAAATAGTGTTATTGTGGAGACACTTGTATAGTTAAATTTTAGTGTTATAAGTAGTAACTAGTGACAAAAACATTAGATTGTCTAGTCAATAGGGATTATTTCCATTAGGTAGATTAATCTCTGGAAGATGCCATGGTACAACTTTGCGATGGTTTATGCTACCCACCTAGAAAATTCATTTAACCTAAAACTATATTTTATTTATCCAATTTAGGGTTGAAGAATGTTATCTTAATGACATGATACCCCTTGACCCTTCAAGACATTTCATTACTTTTCAACCCAGTATTCCTAGATAGGTGAAGTTCTAACTTATTCGATCAATAAACCTTTGAATGTGGCCTTTTTAAGCAGTGTGTGATCTTTAAAAACAAAAAGTTGTTGCATTTTTGGGCACAAAAATTTTGGGCATGACACTTTTTCAATTTTAACTTTTTAATAGCTTCCCTAGAAGCTATGTTATTAGTAGAACCAGAATCTATGATAACTTTACAAAACTTACTGATTACCTTGCATTTGACTCAAAATAGAGATCTTCTTTGGCTTGTCTCTTCTTTGATGGGATCTTTGAGGAGTGCTCTGCGAATCATCAAATTCTCCCATATCTCAGAATCTAGGGTGACTTATGTTGTCTAGTTGCTAGAAGACTCTTATTTCACGTAATTGATTATTTTCTCTCCTCCTTGTGATGTAGAACACTTCTCAAGATACCTATAGGAAGGATGCCCAAACTTTTGATAGTTATAGCACTTCATTGAAGATAAATAATATCTTCTTCCCTGATTATTGGTTCTTCCTCTTGAATTATTATTTGAACCTATTCCTCGATTGTAACCCATCTTGTGTTACTGGATTCTCCTTGATTCTCAGTGAGTTTGGACTCACTCTAATTTATAGCCTCAAATTTCCTTCCACCAAATCCTTCTCTTTGACTTCTATTATCTCTTCCTTTTCCCCTATTGTTTGAATCTTGTTTCTTTTTTAACTTCTCTTCCACTTTGAGAGTGATCTAATAGCATTGATCTACTATCTTGGGGCTTAAGAGACTAATTTCCTCTTGGATATTCCACTTGAGACTGTTTAGATACCTAGCCACTTTAAGGATCTCTTCTTCCATTACATGTGACCTTAAGCATAGCTTGTGAAACTCTTCTGGATAGGTACTGACCTCTAAGTCTTTTTGTCTTAGACTTTGTCTTTTCTTGTACAACTACACTTCATAATCATCAAGAAGATAAGTTTCTCTCATTTTATCCACCATACCTTTCAAACTGGTTATATGATTCTTTCCTTCTTTGGTCCTTTCATCTTGGACAAACTTCCACCAAGTGAGAGAAGTCCCTCTCAATCTTGTCTTGGCTATTCTAACCTTCTAAGGTTCGGTCAGATTATCACAGTAAAAGTGATTTTCAAGACCTTCTATCCACTCCATGACTACTTCTGGTTCCATCTTTCCATTGAATAGAGGTACGCCTTCCAAGGAATTACCACTCATCTTTAAAAGCTCTCAAGAATGGATCTTCTTGAAGCATAGGGTCTAGCTCTAGTATTGTGTCTTCCTCGGCCACTAAATTACCCTTTTTTGTTATCTTCTCTTATAAGTTTATTTACTCTTGTAGTCCTAAGATACACTTCTTCTAACTTAGTTTCCATTTTGTCCAACTGTTCCTTCAAGATTCTATTCTCTTCTTTTTTCTCTTCTACATCCTTTACCAACTCAGTTTTGGACACCATTTTTAATGAATCTACAAACTCTTCTGAAGATAACACCCAAACAACACAAACCCAATATTTATGCTCTGATACCAATCTGATAGGGATTCAGGATCCTTCTCTACAGATTCATCTTGACTCTTTCCTAAGGTCTCTCTCCTAGACCTCCCAGGGTTCTCTCAACCCTAATCTTGAGGTAGGTCACTAAGAACTTCCACCTCCTTCTCCAGATGCAGTCCCCATCAACAATTTATTCTTCCATACTCAGTGAACCTACAAGGGTAGATTCACTCTTTCTCACTTTCTTCCCTAGCTGGACTATTATCGAGCTCACCTAGGGTAAGAGCTCAAAACTCATGACTAACACTTCTCCTACCAAAAAGAAAACTATGTATAGGGGCTCCTCTTGAATTCTATCCAGGCACATGGTTCTCACCATGGATTCAAGAACCTCAAGGATCCATTCAATATCTACAACCCAAAATGGGATAGGAACTTACAACATTTAAAATGAAAACAAAAGATTAACCTACTTGCACACAGAGTAAACAACAATACTTGGAAATAACTAAACACACAACCTACAAATTTTCATTAACTAGAAATAATAAAAAACATACAAAAAAATATCCAACTCTTTCAACCACTCTTTTCAAATCCCTCCTTGAACTGAAGGCTTGGGAGATCTTAAATAATATTCCCATCATTAGAACAAACTTAATTGCCCACTCAAGTCGAAAGGATCTTTTTGAGAACCGTTACAACTGACCATATTGTGCACTAAAGACAAAACCCACTTTTCTAGGGTTGTTGTAACTGAATTTACCGAGAATTAGCAGTACATACCGAGCATCAGTAGTATATGATGAGTATTAGTACCAAGAATCAGTACATGTTGAGAATCATGAGTACCAAGCATCAGTACATGCCAAGCATCATCAGTACCGAACATCATATATAAATTCATTTTCACTTTCTAAGGTTCCTAATGCCCTGGTTGGATTTCCATAGGATTATAAACTACCTCTGCAACACACAATTAACCTAAAAACATGCATCTAAAAAATAGGGTGTTTATTCACCAAATTAACCCATTTTGCACTCGTTCATTACAAGAGTGAATGAACAAACACCTTACAAACCAACTTAAACAAATCCAAAATGTTCCTAAGGTACTTTAACCCTAAGGTCTCTAGGTGCTCCTGCACCACAATCGCAGGCCCAAATAGAACAATAAGGAGACTTCCTTTTTCATAGAACAAGTACTCTGAACGAGATTTCTAATGAATATAGATTTCACAATTTTTGAGTTTATTAGGCCGATGTGTTTTGACGTTAATTGAATGTAGTTTTTTTATCAAATATAAATCTCTGAGTTTGACATTCAATGAAAAATAGTAGAAAAGAGAAAAAAAATTAAAAAATAACAGTTTTCTCCTTCTTCGATTCTACTTTCTATCAAAAAAAATTGAAATTTGATAAATACATGACAACTTATATGCTATGTAGTCAAGGTATGTCAAAATTATGGTTTAGTCAACTTCAAACGCTCATAAAATATGAAATAATCATGATAATATCATTAAACAAATTGCATGCCCTCTGTATGGATGTTACAAAACTAAATTCTAAATAAGAACATTGATATCTATTTTAGATATAAAAAAATTATGCTCTATGAAATCAATGTAACTCTTTGAAAATGACCTTTATAGCAACTTACCAGCTTTCGTGGGAGAAAAAAACCCATTCAAATCAATTCTGAAAATAAATTAAAAAATATATTTAGAATCTAGACAGAAATCCTAAAAGACTCTAATTTACTTCATTTTCTGATTTCAAACGGTGTAACGACAATATGCATTTGAATCAGGAAAAAAAAATCAAAATGTTGAGTTAGTGTCTGTTCAGACAAAAAAGTGTAACCCACTATTATGGGTTCACCTGGTACCTAGTTGCAATTTGTCTCTTACATAATTGTTGGGATCAATATGTGGCCTTAAAACATCATAAGTTTCTATTGAATATTTGCTAGTTGTCTTAGTAACATTAATTGCATTTTAATTTGAAGAGCATAAATATGCACCTACTGAAATAGGAAAATGAATGGTGACCTTAAGTTTTTATGAACATCTCTTATTCAACTCATAAATTTTCCTACACA
This sequence comes from Thuja plicata, assembly GCA_018584345.1. Taxonomy (NCBI): domain Eukaryota; kingdom Viridiplantae; phylum Streptophyta; class Pinopsida; order Cupressales; family Cupressaceae; genus Thuja; species Thuja plicata. The sequence goes on along the minus strand of MU222466.1, from coordinate 246,455 downwards.
ATTCCACCATGATAATTTTCTCATCCATGTACCTAGGAAACTTCCAAGGAAAGTCGTCAAAAGCACCAACGATGATGTATGTAAATGTCATGAATTGAAAGAAATAGTTGTCACACTGCACGATCACCGTGGAAGCTTCAGGGGATATCCTCTCTTTAGGGAATCCTTGAAATTATTGAACTAACTTCATGTTGAATGTATGATTTACCCTATGTAAATTGGCATAACTCTTGTGCAGTTGCAAGATAGGGTATAAATCATACACCTGAATGTCATCTTCAAAATCGCCCCATTTCCTAAACCTGGCCAATATTATGTGCAATATAGGGCATAAATGATATATGGTGGCATATGAAAGATGTTTTTCAGGGTAAATTGATTTATCACAAATGGATGTGCTCATTGATTATTTCAGCCCACTGAATGTAAGGATACCCGAAGTAGATTGTTTGTACAAAAAAAAAACATTCATACATCAAGGCAGCTTGCATATTCATTTCCTCTTAGTGTTTTTAATAGCATAATGATGTTTTTTATTTCTCCTTTAACATTGGTGATGAGAATGGTTTGAGAAAGTTTTGATTTCTCAAACCTCTTCAACTGAAACTAATCCATAGGTATCACATTTTTATAACAGATTTTCTTCTGCTGAACTAAGATTGAGATGAATAAAATTCCCAATCAATGTACTCCTCCCTATTTGATAACTTGAAACAATTTTGAAATGTCTCCTTGTCCAAAGTGATAATAACTTCCTTTTTTTCTTCTTAATCTTCCTTGTTTCAAGGTTATAGTGGTTAATACATTCTATGATCAGTGGGCACTGAAACCTAGATTCTTTTAACAGGACATTCTCTGCTAGCTTTTCTATAATGGGATGCCTATAACGACTATTAACTCTACCCTATAATTCTTCTAGATTCACCTATCCCACCTTAGTATCATCAATTTTTCATAAGGCACTTTCTAATACATTTAAATTATCATAACCTAGATGATTGTACTTCATCTTGAATTTCCAATTATGCAAACGCAACTCAACTTTAAAATTTGTAGGTAGAAAAATGTCATAGAGCTTATTAACTTACTGCATTTTCATTGTTTGTCTTCACAAGAATAATTTTGATGATGCCCTAGCTTAGTGTCTTATTGACACTTCAAATCATATAGAATAAATCATAGGATCCTTTGATTATGTAAAGATCATTCTTTTCATAAGCATCAAGTTGTGTCATTAATATTAGTCTCATTAGTAATTAATGTTTATCCAACCTTTGGCTGGGACACATCAAAAATTTTGAACTTGTCACTTTATCACTTTAATTTGATTCTTATTCTTGCATTGGGATCCAATGATGCTTCTATAAGTATTTTATTATTCCACTCTTTCCTTTGTCTTTCTTGGAAAAAACACTTTCTTTATCATTAGTTCCAACTTTGATGTCAGATCCCAATGACACTTCCTTCATGCTTGACTTTCTCCGCCTTCCTTTGATCTCTCCTTAGGCATTTCCTAGTTCCTTTCTATCCTTAAAAATTGGATGGATATTCTAGAAGTTTATTTTCTTCTCATACTCCTTTTATTAGATGAATTATCCATCACTTCACTTGGTTCTATTTAAATTCTCTAACTCCAACAATCTTCTCAACACTTCAAATTTTTCCCAAATAGGAAGCCTTTGATAAGTTTCTTCACTTTCTTGGTTTTCCTTTAGTTCCATCTGTACCTTTTGATTCTAATGGTGGTTTTGGAAATGATTTTTAGAACTAAAGCTTGCTTCATAAAGAAGAATAAAAGACTTTTGGATTGACTACTGCAACAAAGAGACCAACTTAAAGAGAACGATATGGTAAAGACAGTTATGACTGGGTCCCCGATTCTTGATGATGGTTCCCTACGAACACCTAAATATCAAAATCCTAATTATTATGAAAATAGTTAGGCAAGGAAATATCTAATGATGCAAGAAATCAATCTAGACCTTTTTCACTATAGGTACCAAAAATGGGGAAACAATATGTTTTATGATTATGCAAATGAAACAAGGGAAATTTATATGGATGATTTCAAAACTTATGGTGATTCTTTTCAAGAAACATTAGATAATTTTAAAAATGCATTACAGAGGTGTCAACATCACAACCTCTCCCTTAGTCATGAGAGTTTGTTTATGATGATGGACTAGGGTGTGTCTCTCAGTCACTTTGTATTAGCACAAGAGATCAAGGTGGACCCTATTAAGATGCAGATCATCATCCAAGATTTGTTAACACCTCAAAAGTAGAGGGATCTCAGAAGCTTACTTGGTCATGCATGCTACTAAAGGTTCTTTATAAAGTATTTTAGTAAGATAGACACATCATTGTATGTTTTTCTCACAAAGGACATTGAGTTTGACTATGCATTTGATTATCAGCAATAATTTGAGTTTCTAAAGGCATCCCTTACACAAGAACCTATCCTAAGAGGCCATAATTGGAATATTTCATTCCGTATACACATGAAGCATCTGATCTGGCCATAGGCACTATTTTAATATAGAAAGAAGGAAATATCAAGTAGTTTATCTATTACAAAAGAAATAATCTACAAGGGGTTGAATTAAAATATATAGTTACAGAGAAGGAATTGTTTGTTTTAGATTAAGGTAAAAGAAGGTTTTGAAGGGACCCAAAACCATTTATAGAGAAACAAGAAAGATAAACATCAAAGGGAAGAAAATAGAACAACTTCTAAGGCTAAGAAGTGACCACCAGTGGAGACAAACAGACCAGCACTCGGAGATGTTTGTTGTTTTTTATGCAATTAATAAATTTTAGATAATACATATTTGGTTATCCTATTTTTTCATACTAATCATGTAGCCTTTAAATATCTCATGAATAAACTAGTTTTTCGTGGCCATTTGGTGAGGTGGCTTCTATTGCTATAGGAGTTTTATATTACAATTGTAGAAAAACTTGGGAAAGTCAATGTAGTGGCTGATTTTCTTTCAAGATTTCCAAGTGCCTCACATAACCCACTCATAGATAATTCATTTCATAATTAAAATATATGTTATCTAAAAAATGTTAATCCATGGTACCCTGATATAGCCAATTATCTCGTTATAGGCCACACTCTACATTTTTCTCCTAAAGAGAAGAAGCAATTAGTTCAACATGCATTTTCCTATTCTTGGATTGTAGGATATTTATTTTGCAGTGGACCTGATCATGTGATGCATAAATGTTTGAGGGAATATGAAACTTATGATATTATAAAATTATGTCATGGTGAACCATGCAATGGACACTTTGCAGCAAAAAGGATAGCACTCAAAATTCTTAACACTGGTTACTACTTTTTGACTATTCACAAGGACTTCATCCAATATACACTCATATGTAATTGATGTCAAAAAATGAAACCAACCAAGAGTGATGAAATGCCCCTACAGCCACAGCTTATGGTTACCCCATTTGATAAGGGGGGCCTTGATTTTATTGGGCCCATTGAATCCATATCCAATGAAAAATCCTACATATTGGTATGTATTGATTATCTTACTAAGTGGGTTGAAGTAAAAGCTTTAAAAATTTCCAAATATTACAAGGTTGTTGAATTTCTATATGAAGATATTTTCCTTAGGTATGGTGGTCTAAAGGAGATTGTTATAGACCAGGGGCCCCAATTTACATCTGATTTAATAACACTATTTGTATGATAATATCATATGAGGAATAATGAGTCCACACCTTATCAGCCCCAATTAAATCATGGTCAAGTAGAGGTCACTATCAAGGACTTGGAGATAATTCTCACAAATTTGGTACAAATTCATACACAAAATTGGGTTTCAAGGTTACCTGAAGTGGTCTAGACTTATAGAACAATGTGGAAGACAACAAATTTTAGCTCTATGAATTACTCTATGGTAAAAATGTTTTCCTTCCTATTTAATTTTAATATAAGACCTTGTGCACTGCCCTTGAGTTGAACATGGACCTCAATCAAGCACAAAAACTTTAGAAATTGAATTTACTTGATGAAATACACATGGATGTAGTACAGAGAATACATCATGTACAAAAACAAAGGAAAAAGTAGCATGACAAGTATATCAAAAAAAATGAATCCCATGAGCATGATTGGACTCTACTCTAAGACTCTCATTACCAAGAGCATAAGGGTAAATTGAAAACTAGGTGGCTTGTTTCCTATCAAATTGAGAAATTCTATTCTAACAGAGTAGTTAAGATTACCATAATTGATCTTATTCAATTTAAACTCATGGTTAATGCTCACCAGTATAAGAAGCCACACAATGAACAAGAGTTTCTTGAATAGTTGTAGGACCAAATTTTATCATTCACTTCAAATCCATCTACATCAACTCCAACCATTGACATCATTATTGATACATCCTTCACTCACATCAACATTTTATTATGATTCATCATCCACTCTGATTCATCCACCTAATAACCCTCCATTCATTCATGATGACCCATCCTCTTCACCACATGTTGCAAATGATTCATTTGGTTCACCAGCAATAATTGAGCACTTTTAAATAAAATTATATTTTCCACATGCACCATATACAAATTTTACAATTTTATTTTTTGCTGAAGGGTAATCCCCTTATACACTCAACATGTGCTAATCCCACTAGATGAAGGGTACTCCCCTAAATTAAAAAACACACACAACATAATAGAGAAATAAATAGAAATTTGCAAGAACCTAACAAGTGCAAGAATTAAAACACTTTCTTTCTATTATCTTCAATGAAATGACATTAAAATATTTAGAAATATAACATGATATAGCCACCAGGGAATTTTCATTATAATAATCTACAAGCCAGAGCTACCATATGCACCATCAGAATTGTTCTTGGTAACCCCCTTTGTCTTATTTATATTAGGAAGTTTACCCACAGTAGAAGGTTCTAGAAATTGTAGCCCTCATTTTGAGGCCAACCATCCTTATATTATTTTTCCTTACATTTGAATATGCTGAGAATATGCCCCCAAATGGGTTTTGGAACTCAATGGAGTGTTTGAAGGGATTTTATTTTTCCTCCCAATGTAGCACAACTTTCAGAGGCCATATCTTGTGAACCATGGACCCAATTGGCTATTATAACCACTTTTCATAAACCTCTTAAATTTCTATATAGCCTTATATTATGAAGTGTCACCTGCCCAAAAATTGACCTATTTTTAGACCATCGAAATCCTTCAAAATTGAGTTCAATTTTTTTATACCACTCTACCAAAACCAAAAATTCAATATCTTTAAAACCTGGCTTGATCTTTCTATGAAACTTTACTAGTAGTATTATATCTCCAAAGAGAACCTCGAGGGAAGAAATTTAGGCAATTTATGTTTAAATGAAAAACTTACCAAAAATAGTAAACTTGCCAAAAATAGAAATTGGATCGATTGATTTCCTTGAATCAGATTGAAATTGTGTGTTCACAAGAATGATAAGATTGGATTCCAAACCATGGTAATGATAGGGAAGTGATGTAGAAATCAACTAGGAATGTGTTCTTTCTTGCACTGGCTCAAAGGTCTTGAAATGTTTGTTGAAGAGATATCTGAGCTTTGATAGTCAGAGCAGTGAGCTAACAAGTGGTGCCTATTTACCAGGTTTTCACCACTCGTAGGAATGCTATTTTTGCTACCAAGGTGCCTATTTACCAGGTTTTCACCAAGGCACAATTTTTTTGTTTTTTGATTTTTTTTCTCTTTTCACTTTTTCTCTTTTTTTTTTTTTTTTTGAGATTTTTTTTTTTTTGATGTTATCCAAGTGCCTGTTTGCCAGGTTTTCACAGAGATAATCATTTTTTCAGCTTCTTTTTCTACTTTTTAGGATTTTTTTATGCACTTTTTCCATTGTTTTTAAATTTTTCATAATAGTTTCCACTGTACATGGCTACTGACAACATTTTAGGCATAGAACCACTTTAGATGATTGGTGTTGATTGGATCAGGAAATGTGTCTCCTTTTGTGGTAGCTAGATGATAAGCCTCAGAGCCAAATATTGTTGTGATTATGAAAGGCCCTAACTAGTTAGGCTCAAAATTTCCCTTCTTTTCTCTATGTTGTTGATTTTTAGTATTTTCTTGTAGCACTAGATATCCCACTTGGAACTCAAAAGGTTTAACTTTCTTATTGTAGCCTTTTTCCATTCTCTTCTAATATCCTTGTAGATGTTCAAAAGCATCTTGACATCTTTTAGCTAGTATTATGAGGTGTTGTAACCATTAAACCCTGTAGTCATCATCTGTAATCAACCCTCTTAAAGATACTCTCAAGGATGGAAGTTCTACTTCCATTGGAAGAACTGCTTTAGCACCATTAACCAAAGAATAAGGAGTAGATCCCATTGGGGTTATGATACTTGTTCGATAGGCCCACAAAGTTGAATTGATTTGAACATGCCAATCCCTACCAAAATCATTGAGATTTCAGATTAGAATCTTGAGGTTGATCTTATTACTGGCCTCTGCCTATCCATTTCCCTGCGAATAATAGATAGAGGAGAAATGTTGAGTGATTTGAAACTTGTTGCAAAGTTTTGTCACATCCTTGTTTTTGAATTGTTCACCATTGTCTATCATAATTGATGAGGGAAGACTATACTGGAAAATGATGCAGTTGAGGATAAACAGAGAGATTTATTTTCTTGTTGTCGTGATCAAGGGTATAGCTTCAAACCATTTGGTAAAGTATTCATTTGTTGTAATGATAAACTTGTTACCATTACAAGTTGATGGATAAATCTAACCAATGAGATCAAAAACCCACTACTAAAAAGGCCAGTGCATAATAAAGGGTAACAACTCTCGCGTTGTTGCATGTATAATATTACCATGTATCTGACACTTTTTGCAAGATTTTGAGAACTTAACAACATCTTTCTCCATTATAGGCCAATAGTATCCAATACACAAGAGTTTCTTAGCTAGAGTAAGACCATTTGAATGTGATCCACAAATACCTTTGTTGACTTCGTGTAAATCATTGTTTGATTTTTTGAGATCTAAACATCTTAGTAAGGTACCATTGAAACTTCTTTGATACAAATCATCCACATTGATCATATGTTTGGAAGCTTGATGAATAATATTGTGTTTTTGGTTCTTGGATATACCCTCAGGTAAAGCATTGGTTACAATATAATCACGGATAGGTCCATAACAAGGGGAGTCACAACCTACAATTTTGCAAACTAGCTTGGAGTCAAGAAATTTATAGGAAGGATAAGATAACTCATTCACTAGGAATTCATACCACGCTTTATTATTAGATAATTACATAAGAGAAATGAGATAAGCCATTGCATCAGTCACTTGATTATTTAATCTAGGAATCTGTTCAAAAGTTATGCTGATAAAATACCGCTTCAAGTCATCCACCATTTTTTTGTGGCACAAGCTTATCATCCTTAGCCTGTTATTCATTAGTGATTTGATTTATGACAAGATGGAAATCACCATAGATGTGTAGCATTGTTATCTTCCATTCTAGTGCCATCTTTAGTTCATTTTCCAAGGCTTCATATTCTGCGATATTGTTAGTACACGAGAATAAAATATTGTAGGCCTTAGGTATAGTGTATCCTTGAGGATATATGAACATGATACCCTCTCCAGATCCATGTTGTATGAATTATCAATCAAAATAAATCTTCCAAGAGTGCTTTGTAATCATTAGGATTTATTCATCTAGGAAATCAATAGTTAAAGGAATATCCCCTAAAAGTGGCGCATTTGTTAATTGATCTGCAATGAATTGTCCTTTAATAGATTTCCTTTTGACATATTTGATATCAAACTCGCTTAGTATCATCACCTACTTAGCCAATCTATCGGTTAAGGTTGCTTTGTTCAGGAGATATTTCAGCGGGTTAATCTTTGCCACCAACTTGATTGAATGTGCCATCATATAATACCAAAATTTTTGAGATGCAAACAGTATTGCTAGAATTTATTTTTCAATTGGTGTATATTTAAGCTCATATTGCACCAATGTTTTTCCAATGTAATAAATTTCATGTTATTTTCCAGTTTCATCTTGTTGTGCCAATAGTACTCCTAGTGAGTTATTAGTCGCTGAAACATACAATAGCAATGGTTTTCCCGCTATGGGAACCATCAGGATAGGTGCATTTACCAGATATTGCTTTATTTTATTGAATGGAATTTCACATACTTCATCCCACTTGTGTGTGATGCCTTTGTGCATAATCTTGCTAAATGGTTGAGCTTTATCAGCCAATTGCAATCAATCTCTGGATTGATTGTAGCTTTCCTTGTAGTGATTGTACTTGACTAATATTTTTAGGTGGTGGAATTTCAATGATGGCTTTGACCTTTTCTGGATAGACTTCAATCCCTTTAGCCAAAACAATGTATCCTAGTAGTTTTCCTGAGGTAACTCCAAATGCACACTTTTTTAAATTCAAACGAAATTTGAATTGCTCCATCTTGTCTAATATTTTGGATAAATCTTATAGATGATCTTTGCGATGATGAGATTTCCCTTAAGTGTCATCTGCATAATCTTCCATGTTCTTGTATGGAAAATTGCTATCATTGCTTTTTGATATGTTGCTCCTGCATTCTTGAGTCCAAAGCAGATACCTATGTTAGACTGGATTGCTATTTTTTATCATTTTTTTATTATCATATCTCTAGAGGTATTCCATGAGTCATTGTACTAGAACATTGAGGAAGGTATATGATATGTTATTTTTTTGTGTGTGTTTGTTGACACACTTGATACTCAGGACATCATGATCTGTTATATGATCTTAATGTTTGTGTCAAAATGCAATATCAAAAATTAACTCATTATTATTCATATCATCATAATAAAGAAATTATTCATGGTGGTTGTACTAAATCAAACATCCTACGCAATTCATATTCAACATATTTTCATAGTCACTTAAGCACTAGTGATGATTATATTTACTTGTATCCGAGGATGGTGATATTCATACTAGCATGATTATTTGCATATCAGTGTTGGTTGTATCAAGAATGGGGTCGACAAAAAGCTCAATGATGAAACAAGAAATAAATGAAAGACATGAAAATGGAAGCTACATTTTCATTCTAGTGTTGCATTGCATTTTAGGAGTTGCATGGCTTTTCTAGGAAATGACACTATAAAAGGTTGTAATAACATACATTTAAAGAGGGAAAAGAAAACTTCAAAACATTCAACAAGATATAATTTCTCTTATCATTGAGTATCTTTAGTCACTCAAATAAAAATCATCATTTGCATAATCATGTTCATTGTATTTCATTTACTATCATTAAAATCTATACATATGCATCCATAGCATTAACCTAACATCATATCTATGCATAAAAAACATACAAAAACAAATGCATCCATAGCATAAGGAAATGAAGAAAGTGCTCAAAGAATAATCATCATCATCTCATAAAGTATAACATATCAGTGAAAAAGATACAATAAAATCAAAATATGAGAATGTCATCATATATCGAATAATGTCCATGAGATACATATTCAAAATCAAGAAAAATGGTGCTAAATCACAAAAATATCAATACATCACCATCAAAAATGTAGATAAAGGCTCAAATCAATCATGACTAACTACTTGTATCATCCCCTAGTGGTTTTCCTCATGGGGTAACATTGGATATTCTAGGTCCGGCACCCTTTGACTGTGTTGATGCTCATGAAAAAGGTGTAACTCTAGCCATAGGATCTGGTATTGCTAAATAGTATGCGACCTGATAATAAGATGCTTTGTTGCACTACAAGATGGAATCTCTCTATGAAATATCTAATGATCTATATATTTCAGCTAACTAAGCTTGTAATACTGCTATCCTGGTCTATAACTAACCTCTATCTCTCTATGGAGTTGTGTAATCAATGCAGCATCACATGTACCCTATACTAGTACACCTGACAGCCTAGGACCTAATACTTGTACACCTATGGGACCTATCTTTCCTATACTTGACTGTAGAGGTGGGGTACCTATCTGAGATCCAATTTGAACACCTAGATGAATCCTTGTACTAGTAGTCCTCATCACTCTCATCTAGGGTGGAACCTATACCAATGTCGTAACACAAGTCCCAGAAGACATCTATCCTAAAGCTAGTACCTGTGTAGAAGGAAATGATGTGAAAGGAACCTAAGTAGAAGGAACCTATACTACAGAAGTAATATGTAAGGAAGATGGTGCCTGAGTAACCATTGGTTGTGTTGGACCTATGACCCAAACTCTGACTTATCTAGGCCGACCACCACGACCTCTACCACCACTCTCATCACTATTGCTAGAGCATCTGCGAGAAGTAACTGTGATGGCTCCACCACCTCTATCATCACCACCACCATCATCATCCTCATCTACCATAACTGGCACTACCTCATCAGGAGAGGTCAACCACAAAAATGGATGTTGCGCAAAATATGCTAAAAATTATGGAGTCATCCTAGTATCTATGATATTAGGAGAAAGATCCCATCCCATAGGTACTAACCATTGATGCTTAATAAAGGTGATCTCATAGCTCAATCTAGGGCCCCACTGTGCCTCCTCATCCCATGTCTAAGCATAATTTTTCATGCCCTGGGGCATTGATTGTTCCATACCATACTGGCGTAAGACACGTGTCACCATGAATTTCTCAATAATGTAAGGAGTGCATCCAATCAGGTAACGCTCAGTGAAAAAAAAAGGCATCTATCACCTATCACTACTCCACTACTCACAGTCTAAATATGGCCACCAGATCACAAATGTCATATCATCTAGTGCTCGTCTCTAGTACTCTAAATTTCCTAGGCAGGGTTGCACCATATCTCCATCATACATATATACGTATTGGGAATTTGGATGACAAGATCGGGACACCATGGGATATGTGACTGGGATATTCTCCCAAGCTCATATCTGTAACACTATCAAACCAACAAAAAAGGATCTATCCTGTTGATAGACCACCTGATGAATATCACGGTATAAATGAGCCAGGAGACATGTACCATAGGATAAATGGTGAGGATTTTGCAATAAATCCTCAAGTAATCTACCCCATCCAAAAGAAAAACCATGTGCACTTCTGTTAGGAACAAAGAAGCTGCCAATCAGTCCTTCTAGCATGCCTGGCAGTGAGAGACCCTATATCTCCAATCGGTCCCAAGTAATGTGGCACTCTACAATCAAGGGATCCTAAAAAACTCTAACACAAGCATCTATACAAGCTCTTCCAGTCAAATCATAATAGGGAATGCAAAGAATCCTCCATACATAACTCTCCCATAATTGGTATGCAGAGAATCCTCCATACATCCTCCTGTGTCACAGTGATCTTGCTAGTCAGAAGGTGAAAGGTGTTATAATCAAAATGCCACCTCTCTATCAATGCAGTCAGTAAACCTTGGTTTACCCTATACTCAGGCATATCTAATAGATATCATAGTCTATAGTGGATAATGTCTCTCTGATCCTCAACAGATAGTCATAGAATCAAGGAAAACACTCGAGGATATGGTGCTCATGTCTGTAAAGTACCTCTATCAACCTACAAAGGTAACAACATTGAAAAATTAGACTTGGGGAAAATTGGAATGAAACATTAGGGTACACTCAGTAGATAGCTACTCTAATAGGTTCAGATTGGCCGAGGCATTCAGGTTTTACAAATTTTGGGACTTAAACTTGACATTTCTAGCACAGTGTCCCGAAAACAATATTTCAAAGACTACAAGCGACAGTTCACCAAAAATGATGGTTAAATCTTTGGAAATGATACTTTATCTAGAAAATGATGTTTCTTAGATGGAAAATGACACATTAAAATTTGGAAATGCTAAAACAAACTGGAAATGCTATTCTATAAATTGGAAATGACATTTTACGAAAAAAAATAAAGAAATTTGAAAAATTGAAGCAAAAATAAGCATTAATTGCAAAATTGAAAGTAGGATTTCAATGACATACCACTGCAGGGTAGTGGGTAGGTCACTAGTGTTGCCAGATGGTCTTGAATCATTGATTATGTAGGGGGTCAACATATTCTCTCTCTGAGCTCTACAATTATCTCACTATGAATAGTAAAAATGAATAGTAGTTTTTGAAATTTTACCCTATTTAATCTCATTTTTTGGGGTAATTAATTTCAAACTTTTAACCCATTCTATTGCTCATTCATTGCATGTTTTTTTCTCTAACTTCATCCTAGAGAGTCTGATTTAGACCAAACGAGAAGCGGTTTTTTCATGGTACTCGCCACTATCTTTTCTATTGGAATCAAAATCTCCATTCCAAGCTTATCATCCTCATCTGGAGGTTTTTATATGGAAATCAAGCTAATCTCATGTCCATTTTGATTCCAAGGGGGCATTATCAATCATTCTAATCAAGCGATCCTACTACATAATCTTTTCAATAACTGGGGCATCATCAAATTCTGATTTGACTCTGCAATCGATCAGGTAAATCAAATTTCCAACAGCTGGGGGAATCTTCATAAAACATTATATCAAATTGACATTATCAAATCTTGGAATGAGTGATTTCATCGCTTCATATCAAATTGCTTTCTCTTATCAAAATTCAAGTTGTAAACATTAGTAGAGATATCAATTTCAATGCACCACATCAAATTTATAGTATCTTCATCTGAAACAATCAAAAATATTAAACAATGATCAGTTTCAATGCTTCACATCAAATTGATCATTTTGTTCAAATCTTTACTAGATATCAATTTCATCTCATCACATCAAACTTTTTTTTCTGGTCAATCATTCTGAATCATGTCTTGGAGATATCAATTCCATTGCATCACATCAAACTGAGTATCAGATCAAGATTTCAGACATCATTGTAATAGTAATCAATTTCATTGCTTCACATCAAATTGATTAGGTGTTATTATCCTCAACAATTAGACAGGTAATTAGTTTCATCACTTCACATCAAATTGATTAGTTTGGACTTAATCTATCATCTAACATCAACACTAAAGGACATCAATTTCATTGCACCACATCAAATTGATCTCCTGGTTGCTACATTGGTCTTATCAAACAATCAAGAATCTCTAGCAGCTTCAATTTCTTTCCGTTCAATCAAGTTCAGAATTGATTTCTAATCAAGAGTAGTTGCATCACTTCATATCCAACACTCGATCGCTAGTCAACAAAAATATATTCTTTGAATCAACACAATGATCACATGTCAATTCAAAGAGGGGCAAGTGTAATCACCATAAAATGGTCTAATAAACTCAAAATCCCAAATCTAAAATTAAGTCCTCCAAGTCCTAATCAAGACTATCAACTCAAAGCTAATCACAATTATATAATTAAACTAGATCGGTTTAAATATATAATTCATCAAAAATCAACAATCCATGATCACTCACCAAGAGGCATTCATCCAAAGGCATTAATTCTTCAATTAACATTGGGGAATTAAATCAAAAGAAAATTTTAAATACATGGCTAAGGAAATTAATTAAAAGGAATTAATTAATTCAAGTTATTAATATTCCTTCAACATGCCTCAAAAGTCAAACCTCTAACCAATGAGAGGTGATGACATGGATCAATCAAGCTTACATCTCAATCATCTGTCATGGATGCATCTTAACCATCCAATTCAAATTCAAATTTGGAGCCTTTTCCCTCCAAGAAAACTCTATTTAATGAAGCCTTTCTAGCTCATTTCATATAGGAGCATAGTGAATTTAAGATTATAAATAATGTCAATTTCATTCTAGAATTGATCTAGTTCATCTTTAGCAAGCTAATCTAGTTCAATTTCATGTATTTGATCCAAATAATGCATAATTGAACATGTTTTGATGCATTTTAGGATTTTTTAATTGAATCTTCAATTTGATGATTGTTAATTCAATGATCTAACATGCTTAATTTTTGAGAGAAAATTCAATTAGATTACAATCTTCATGACTAGGAAGCAATAATTCAATTTCATTTGGTTTTATATTGATTTCAATGAATTAATTTTACTAACCAATGATATAATGAGTTATTGAGTGGTTGTGTGCAACATTCTTTTAGGTACAACATTTACACAACACAATTGAATCATACCCTCTTTGATTCCTTGGTAAACCAAGAATAAATTCCATACTAATATCCTCCCATGGCCTCTCTAGTATAGGTAATGGATGATATAACCTTGTATTCTTACTGGTTCCTTTTTTCATCTAATATATTCTTCAACTTTGCACAAACTTATTTATATTTTGTTGCAATTAGTGCCAATAATAATGCTAACTAACTATAGAAATGGTTTTATCTTATCCAAAATGTCCATCCAATCCTCCATTATGCTTCCCGTTGATCAATTTCTCCCTCATGGAACTCTTTGGAATGCATATTTGGCTACCTCTAAATATCATACCATCTTGGATTATAAAATTCAACCTTCTGGTCTTGTCTAGAGTAACAATTTCTATGCACACTCTCCATGCCTCACAAAAATCAAGATCCTCAGGATACAAACTCTTTATTTCCTAGAACTAACAACTTCAATCTGCATAATTTTTAGCAAGTTTTGCCTCCTTCTTAGGGAATTTACAGCCCTATTATACTTTCCACTCTCATGCTTCAAAAAAAATTTAACTCTACAAAAACTCAACCCATTTTAAATGCTTTTGTTCATCTTTCCTTGGCTATTTGAACATTATAAAGCTTGATGATCAGTAAACAAAACAAAAAATTTAGGAAAAAGGTAATGTATCCACTTCCTAAATGCATGAACTATATCACAAAACTCCTAATCATAAATATAATTTTTTATTTTGGCATCATTCAACTTCTAACTAAAATAGGCAATGTGTTTACCTTTCTCGCTCAAAACAACTCCAATGGCATTTCCACTAGCATCACAATCTACTTAAAATACCTTATTAAAATCTTAGAATGCCAAAATAAGTTTCTCTGTAACTTTTATTTTCAATAAATTTAAACTCTTTGCTGCCCATGTAGTCCACTTAAACTCGTTTATATCCCCTCTCATTGTTTCTATTAAGGCTCCACAAATACTAGTGAAATTTTTTATAAAATTTTTGTAAAAGTTGGCCAAGCCATGAAAAATATCTTACCTCAGTAGCACTCCTTGGATTAGGTCATTCAAGGATAGACTTCACTTTATCTATGTCCATTTTAACACTATTTATTGAGACAAAATCCTTGGTACACTAACTCCTTCACAAAACTACACTTCTTTAGGTTAATCAACAATTTATCTTCCCTTAACTTCTCAAATACCCTAAAAATATGTATTATATACTCTTCTAATGTCTTGTTGAAGATCAAAATATCATCCAATTAAATAATAAAAAAATTACTCAAAAATTATTTCAATACCTCATTCATGAGCCTCATGAATGTGCATGGTGCATTGGTTATCCTAATGGTCATGACTAACCACTTATACAAGTCCTCCTTGGCCTTGAATTTTGTTTTCCATTCATATTCTTCTCTAATTCAGATTTGGTGATATCCACTCTTCAGATATATCTTTTTTAAGTACTCACCTCAGCTCAAATAATCTATGATGTCATTCATCCTTGGCATGGGAAACCTTTACTTGATAGTAATCTTATTGATATCTCAAGAATTTGTACACATCCTTCATTATCCACTTTTCTTTGGTGCTAGTATTGTGGTTACCACACATGGACTCAAAATCTCCTGAATCAACCCCTTCTGCAATAGCTCCTGCACTTGTCTATTTAGATCTTCACTCTCTATTGGATTAATTTTATGGGCTTCCTTATTTGGAAAATTGGCTCTGAAAATTGAGTCCATTTGATGACTGTAGACACCCTAAAATGGACAGGCTTGCGACTTTACATTAAAAACACTAATTTTCATCTATTAATTAATGGTTTTTTAATCATTAATTAATCATCTATTTTATTCTAAATTCATTCCCCAAATCATTTAATCAAATTTCCAAAATTAATTAAATAATTAAATGTATTTAATTAATTAGCTTTAATTGATTAATTATCATTAAATTAATTAATTAAACTCAATTTCCTATAGTTTAAATTCAAATATTTAAACTTACTAATTAAATTCTTCCAATTAAATTAATTTAATTTCATCAAATAAAGCAATTCTTAATCAAAAAGAATTCAATTATCTCACATGTTGAAAACATTTATTAAATAAATGAATTAAATATTCATTTATCTTCAAA
>MU222466.1:217358-230154 GCA_018584345.1 Thuja plicata | reverse complement strand
CAGTCCACATGGGTAACTTCACCCACCTCTTCAGTTCAAAAAGGTAACTCATAATTAGCTCTTCAGTTAACCAAACTCTATCTCCTCTTTACCAAATGAAGAGGTGGAGTTTACTGAGGACCTCTCCAGTTACTTTTGATCTCAACCGGTCATCTCCCCATCTCTGGGATTGATCTCAACCATTCATTTTATCACCAATTCCTATATAATAAACCCTTCATAACCATTTGAAGGGTCCAGGATTTCAATCTCTCATGCGCCATTACTCCATCAGTTTGGTTCTAGCATTCAAGCCATCTTGCGACCACACACACATTTCAATTATCAAATTCTTGACGCTTCTCAAGTCATAGACGCTGCCCCACTAATACTGAGCATCAAGAACAGCGTTTCAGAAGGAGTAGAGAGAAACAATAAAAGCTTCAAGCATTGTGGGGTTTGCATTTATTTTTCTTCCTTTCTCTTTCTTGTACATTTTATTGCTCACATTTCTGTTATTCATTTAGTAATCATTATATACTTGATTTGCATTCATTTGTGAAACCTTTGCTAATAACCCTCACCTTTGGAAAGCTGTGGGAATCAGAAAGAGAGGCGTACATTTTGGTGAACCCAACGTGAATCAAACAGCCCAAATATCTCTTGCAGACAAAGAAACAGATTGATCAACCACGGTCGTACTGTCGCAAATTTAAAAATCACACTTTTCTTCGATATTTGTACTATTTTGCAATTGCTGGTATTTTACCACAATCGTCTATACTGCGCCGCAATTGACTGGTTTAATACCACAATTGATTGTAGGCTTTCACAGTTATTCTGTCCATTTCTTATCTTTTGTCTTTTGGTATTTTTCTGCAATCGCCTGATCCGTGTCGCAATTGCAAGAATTTTTCCACAATCGCCCGATCTGTGCCACAATCGATAGCATTTTGTCATAGCTGCTAGTTATTTACCGTAATCAACAGTATTTTTCCACAGTTGCCAGTTATTTACCTCAATCAACAGAACATTACCGCAGTTGCAAGAAGATTGCCACAATCACAAGAAATATTGCAAACATCAGATCCAAATCTTCTACCCATTTGTTTCTAAATTGACATTCTTTTTCGGTTTCTGTGCAGGATTGGATCAAAATCACCAAGGACAGAGAAGGGTAAGTTTGGTAAGCATCATTCATTATTTCAAAGTTACTTATATCCTTATTTTTCAAATAATCCTTTTTGGTACTAACCTATTTAAACAACACAAAACTAAAAGGAATTCATTTTTCGATTTGGGTTTAAAAAGAACAGTGCTTGCAAAACATATCACACCTCATATTTCAGATTTGGGCTTAAAATTGAACAAAGGAAAAAAAAATCTTTCAATTTAGTGTATTAAAACTAAACAAGCAATCAACACCTACTTTTGGGCTTAAAATTGAACATTCATGTTTGTATGGTGGTGTAGCTTAGTTCAAATTTCAAAATTTGGAGCTTAATCAATTCACCTCGTGTCTTGAGTTTTGGGTGCACTTGCACAAACTATTAGATTACAAACCTTTATACTTTTTTAGAAAGGCCTGTCTGGGGAATGCGCTTCTTCCTCAGAGAATGAACTTAAACCGGTAATCCTTCCGATCGGTATATAAACAAGGTGCGAACCAAAGTTCCATCTTATCTAGCCAAGCTCAGGCGAGGCATGTTGATGATAGTCTAGATCGGGTGAATATCCCTAAGGAGCCAGTGTGATCAACTAGGCTCTTAAGTGAGTCACACACGTACAAATCGATTGCAGAGACACCACGGACCCTTACTACAACCTTGATTAATTAGAGGCCAACCCGTTTCACCTCCAAACATATACCTTATTATAGTGCAAGGGGTTTCATAATTTCCCCCCAAGATTCCCAACATATGTGTCCCACGGTATTTGTGTAGTGAAAGAGATCTTCACTCCATGGAAACAATACCTAGAAATGGCAAAAACATGGGCACCTATGTCGTGGACCTTTGTGTCCTAGTAGTGTGACAATTGTTGTGTGAGCTAATGGACATTCAAGCATTGGGCCTATAATATTGTATTCTGAAGCCATTAACCTAGATTAATCTGATTGTTCATTGTTGAGACCTTGTGATAACCTTGCAGCTTGAAAAATTTGTAGAACATACACAATTTCAGTCTTCATTCTTTAGAACACAGTGTCTATTATGCTTGTTCCTTTGATCAGTTTCTGAAAATGCAAAACAAAACATCCAAACTATCAAAAATGAGTCAAACATGTTAAAGTCTAGGGTTGTCAACGTCAACTATCTTGCAAATCAGAAGCCTTGTGTGTGATAAAGTACCATAATTGACCAATCATTTTACTGCAATCAGTGAAATTGTACCACATTTGACCAGATATACTATATTCCTATTCTAACCTAAAACCTTGAAAGAATTCTTCATTTGGTGTCCAAAACTAGTGTCTATCCTAGGAAAATGCGAAGAACATTGTGTGAATCTCTAAACATTAAAGATTACCTTTTCTCTTTAAAAGCACAATTATTGTCTAAAACATTGTTAGTTCAAAATCTCAGACTCAAAATATCTTGATCTCATCATATCAAAAATCATCATCTTTATCAAATTGACTTTGTCCAAGAAAAAGGTTGGCAAATCTTATCTTTTATCATCACCACTTTGAGATCAAGTTATATCAAAATCTGCCCTTAGAATTACCCTTGTCCAAAAAATACCTCAGACTTTTCTTAGAAGGGATCCTCTTCTTTGTTTGCTTTATATCACTTGTTTTAGTTACAAAACCTGGACCACACTATGTCTCAAACACCTCATGGAGAACCTTACAGAAGGTCTAAGGCTAGAGCTCAACCTGATGAGTCATATATCAACCATTTTCCTGCTTGGGAAATAGAGCAAGAGAATGATCCCTTCTTGAACACCAGTTCTTCTCTATTCATTGAACAGCCCCGTGGGGCAGCCTTTTTCTAAGATATCACCGAAGAAGAACTTGAAGATGTGGAACAAGATTCCTACTAAACCAAAGTAGTTGACGTTATTGTAGAGAGGAACCCTGAACATTACTTGGCCATGCTAATAAAGAAGGGAGTCAAACTCCCCGCTGAATTTAGTGTATCAACTATATGGCCCAAAAATCATTTCGTAGGTCAAAACACTACTCACACTCCTCAGATACTACCTGTTGTGTCACAGATCTTTCAACCATTGGCTTTACCCACATCGACACATACTATATCCAATCAAACCAATGACCCGACCCAAGCTAGCACATCATCTACTCAAGGCATGACAAGCTCGCAACCAAGTGCACCCATGGTCACTAGTATGCCTCCACCCTTAATCTTATGGCCAGCGCAGGCCAATTCTCCTACTATGCCTTCCATCCCACCAAGCACTAGTTGTTCTGAAACTATGTCGCTGCTACAATCTATCCACACTAGTCTTGGGATCAACACATTATGGTCATAAGGATCCATCTCTGTAGGACCTATTTACAGTCAAGGCCCACCCAAAGCTACATCTTTTCCCATTCTGACACCCATCCAACCTCAGCAATAGCAACCCCAGCTTCAATTGCCTCATATCCGAACTTAGCAATAGCAACCCCAACTTCAGTTGCCTCAAATCCAACCCCAGCAACAACAACCCCAATTTCAAACCCAACCTCAGTAGCAGCAATATCTACCCAAGCATTATCAACCCCAGTTTCAATCACAATAGAAAACACATCAAAACCCACCATGGACTACTCATGTCCCTTCAGCTACAAATCACTCGGTGGGGAATCAATATCAAGTCCCTAGGATTAAGTCTTATGTTCCTACTCAAGGGACACAGAGGCGCAACCTCATACCCACCACAGCACAAAGGAATGTCCACACACATCAGCCTTAATATCAAACGAACATGCTAATGCAACAAATGCAAACCCTTCAAACCCAAAAGATGGATATGCAAAATTAGGAGAAAAATAAATCCTATACCGCAAAGGATTTATACCCATACCCCTTTGACCATTCTCTTCAAATGTCTCCATTCCCAAACCACTTCTCAGTGCCAAAATTTGACAAGTATAGGGGCAGCACCAACCCTATTAAGAATATATGAGAGTTATTTGCTAGTTGCATCGAAGTCGCTCATGATGAGACATATCTAATGTGATTGTTCCCACAAAGTTTAGCCAGACCAACAATGGAATGGTTCTCACATCTACCTCATGGAATCTAGTCTTGGGGAGAATTAGCTGAAAAGTTCATAGCTCACTTCCATCATAACATCGAGTGCAAGGTCAGCATCAAGGACCTTTGCGAAATTAAACAGAAAGATAAAGAGTCTTTTGTGAAATTCTTACAGAGATGGAGGAACATTGCAAACCGTATAACATATGATGTGCCTGAACAAGACTTGATAGTCATGTTTGTTGACAATCTGATCCCAAACATGTCATTCACAACAGAGCTACAGTTAGCTCCAAAATTCACACAACTCATCGAAAGAGGAGTTCATTGTGAGTAGAACTTGGTCAAAAGAGGAATCCTTGCAGATCCCACATAAACAAACACAAATAAGAATGCAATGGAAAAAGCTAAGTGGTGGAACAAGAACAAAAATGTCACTAGCGATGGTCTCATTGATGTAAAGATGGTCAACTACATGTAACCCAAGGTGTCACTGCAAGGCACACCTATGGAAAACCAAAACCCCACAGGGCCCACTCAACAAGCATACACCCAAAATCAACCTCCCCCTATACAAGCAGCCGTTGTGTCAAACAGTCATCAACAGAATCAACACAAACCACGGTTTCAATTCCAACATTGTGATTTCACACCATTGGGAGAGCCAATAGAGTCATCTTTACGTAAGATAATACAATCAAACACTATCACTCTCCCAGAAATTAGAGAATTTGAACAAGAGGAAAACAAACCAAGGTGGTATAATGACAAAGACTTCTGTGAGTTTCATCAGGTCAAGGGGCACAAAATAGCCAACTTCTACCGATTGAAGCATGCTATTCAAGATCTAATTGACACAGGGATCATTGATGTGACAAATACTCAAACTAAAGGCATAACTGATCACATCATTTTCAATGATACCTTCCATGATCACAACAAGGGAAAAGCCTCCAAGTCTAGTGGACAAACCAATAAAGTTAACTATACATATGCCAATAGTGACAATGTCATAAATTGTATAAATCCTTCAGATAATCATGTGGCCACAATCACTATCAGGGACCAAGGTAACAATTGCACTGTAACTACACATCATGCTAGGGTCATCTTGCAAGGAGTACCATCCTCAGCTACTACATCAGCTAATCCTATAGAAAACTCAGATCCACAAACAAGCATAGTGGACTAGCTAAAGTGCACACCTGCCCAGATATCCATGTTTGACCTCTTGTGCATATCTCCGCAGCATAAACTGGCACTTGATCAAGCACTTCAAAATGCAACTGTCCCAAGGGATATAACACCTGAAAGCTTCCAAATGATGGTCAACCATATAGCAGCTAACAAACATGCCACATTCATAGACCATGATGTGCCGCTGCATAAACCCCTGAATAATGATCCTCTACACTTACTTGTCTAGATCCACAAAAATGTTGTCTGTAGGGTCCTTGTTGATGGTGGAGCTAGGTTAAACATTTGTACTCTAAAGTTAATCAAGAAATTGGGTTATTCCAAATCAAGCATTGATGTCACAAGGAGGATAAATATCAGATCCTATGATGAAGAGGAAAGGTCCTCTAAGGGTATTATCATTCTACCTATTCGCATTGGACCTGTGGTCAAAAACACTCCCTTCCAAATCTTAGATATTGAGTTGGGATACAACATGTTACTAGGGAGACCTTGGATACATGAAATGCAAGTTGTACCATCAACATACCATCAATGCATCAATTTCCCTCACCAGGGAGAGGAGATCATCATAGAAGGAGATCCCAATCCCTTCTAATATTGCAATACAGTCCAAATCAGCACCGATAACCAGGTACCATTAAACCAAGATGCAAGCATCCCATCCTCTTTAGATTCGAATCCCAAAGATGGTACATGGGCAGCGGGAAAGATAGTCATTAACTAGGATGCAAGTAACTCCTCCCTTTCAAATTCAAACCTTAAAGATGTCACAAAGAAATTAGGAAAGATATCCATCACGGACAAGGGATGTAGTGAATATAGATATGAAGAGGCTTTTACCATCACACACATGCCTCAAATCCCAAGAGCTCATGGTATGCCACAACCTATTATTACAACAAAAACTTTGTAGCCAATTATATTTAGATGTCCACCCACAACCTTTGTCCAATGGGGAGACATAGAGGAAGAGAATCCTTTTGAGCAATACATCAATACCTAGTTATACCGAGACTCCCCTGAGACAATCTGACCACCACTACCTTTGGAAAACTACGGTAATGGTTACACAATGATACAAATATTTGGGTGCGATGGTACAACCAGACTGGGGGCAAGGCAATAGGGCATATATGAATTGCCTCGCCCACCAACCCAAAGAAACACTAGAGGTTTGGGCTATGGACAAAAAAGCACTAGTTTGGTGATTCAAGACATTCAAGTCAATCAAGAGCAAGTAGTAGAGATGCACTGGGGGCACAACACTGAGCATGTCCTAATAAGAAACATATTAGTGCAGTTGTTGCCTACCGAAGAGGGAACCACACAATCCAAAATAAACCTACACATAGCAATTGACAATAACCAAGGAAGTGAGACATCGGATGAACATTCCATTGAGACAGACTCCCATGAGTATGAGTGGAGATCCCTCCATGATTCTGAACCGTCAATCCCTTATTTTTCCCCTCAAGTCGACATTATCATAAATCTAGCAGACCTATTTGAACAGTTGACAATTACCGAACAACCCTATATAGATAAACATGTAATCCATTAGCCTTCAAGTGCTGCATCCTCATCACAGTCTAATTTTGTAGGCACCATATCAGTGGTCCCTTTTAGTCAACCTGAGCCAAATAGTAGTAAAAGTGTTTGTCTTGTACACCCTGAGCTTATAGCATGGGATCAATAAGGACCACCTGATCTAGATGTCTTCGAGAATGATGAAGTGATAGCTCATTTCATGGGAATAAGGGAAGGCATTCTGTCAGGAGATCACAAAGTAGGATTCTCCTTTAACCTAGACAAAGCAGCATATTTCAGGGAGGAAGCTCTTCTTTCCAGTCCACAAAAGAAAAAAGAACACAAGAGTAAAAAGCTAAAAGAAGATGTATCTTCTAGAAAAAACCTCTCTGAAATCAACTTGGGGGATGACAAGAACCCAAAGAACATCTACTTGGTGAAATCTCTCACCCCTAAGGAGAGAGAATAGTTCATCAGTTTCTTCAAAGAAAGAATGATCAACTTTGCATGGTCTTACTCAGACATGCCAGGTTTAGATCTAGATTTGGTGTTACACCATCTCCCCTGCTACCAAACACCAAACCTGTCAAACAGAAGTAAGAAATATGCATCCTCATGTTGCACTATTAGTCAAAGCCAAACTGAAAAAGCTTCTGGACGCTAAATTCATCAGACCTATACCATATGCAGATTGGATATCTAATCTGGTACCTATTACAAAGCATAGTGGTCAAATACGGATTTGCACAGACTTTCAAGATCTCAATATAGCATGTCCCAAGGACGCCTTTCCTTTACCAAACATCAATATGATAGTGGACCTAACTGCAAGGCATGAAATACTATCACTTATGGATGGCTTCTTAGGTTACAAAAAAATAAGGATAGCGCTAGAGGACCAACACAAAATGGCTTTCACATGTCCTTGGGGAACATATTGTTGGAATGTCATGCCATTTGATCTAAAGAATGCTGGAGCAACATATCAGAGGGAAATGACAACCATATTTCATGATCTCATCCACAAGAAATGGAAGATTATGTGGATGACATACTAGAAAAATCCATACTTCGAAAGGATCATCTACAGGTTTTGGGACCCATCTTTGATAGAATGCAAGAATTCAAAGTCTGGCTAAACCCAAAAAAGTGTGCATTTAGTGTCACAGCAGGAAAATTACTAGGGTTCATAGTATCACACAGAGGAATTGAAGTGGATCCAGCAAAGGTCAAAGCAATATTAGAGATGCCTCAACCATCAAACCTGAGACAACTAAGAGGGTTACAAGGAAGGCTCCAATCAATAAGATGCTTTATAGCTCAACTGGCAGACAAGTGCCACCCATTCCAACATCTATTGCATAAAGACATCAAGTTCATATGGACAGAGCAATGTGAACAGGCATTTTAGATATTCAAAGACTACCTTCTTAAGTCTCCTATATTGGTACCACCAGTATAAGGTAGACCATTTCTTCTATATATCTCAGCGACAGAATCAGCGTTAGGGGTGCTTTTGGTGCAACATGATGATGCAGGAAAGGAGAGGGTCATCTACTATCTAAGCAGGACTTTGGTTGGATATGAGCTAAAATACACACCAATTGAGAAGTCATGCCTGGCAGTTGTGTTTGCTTCCCAAAAGATAAGACACTACATGTTGAGTCACCAAACGAAATTGGTTGCACATATTGATCCTCTCGAGTACCTATTAAGCAAAGCAGCACTCACTGGATGACTGGCCAAGTGGGTAATGATCTTAAGTGAGTTTTAAATTGAGTATGTAGACAGAAAGGCTATCAAGGGACAATTGATTGCCGATCAACTAGCAGAGGCACCAATTCAAGACCACCAGCCTATTATCTCTAATTTCCCTGACGAATCTATCATGACACTACAACTAGCGATTGAGGTATGGCAACTTTACTTTGATGGATCATGTACAAACCATGGAGCGGGGGTAGGGATAGTTCTTATCACTCTAGATCATGATACAATTCCAAAGTCTTTCAGACTTAACTTTCAATGCACCAACAATATAGCAGAATATGAAGCATTGGTCATCAGTCTAAAGATAGTCATTCAATGAATAATCAAGAACCTGAAAGTATTTGGTGATTCACAGTTGGTCATTAGCCAAGTTAACAGTGATTACATGACCAAAGATGAGAAGCTCATACCTTACAGAGCACAAATGGAACAACTGCACACCAAGTTTCATTACATTCTCTTTGAGCAAGTCCCAAGAGCACAAAACAAAGTGGCAGATGTGATGGCTACCATAGCATCACTGATTGATATGCCAGGTAATGAAACAAAGTTCCATTTCCTAGTGGAGAAACTCTTGGTTCCCTCACATCAGGCATCTATCACACAATCTGTGTGTGTCCTTGTTGGTCCAGAATCCCCATGGTACCAAGAGGTCTATAACTATCTCCAAAACAATGTCTTACCTCCAAACTTGTCTAGAAACCAAAGAAAATCCCTCATCCACCAAGCCTCTAGGTATACCATCCTCTCAACTACTCTCTATATATGAAGTCTCGATGGAACATTACTACAATGTCTCACTTCCATGGAATCCCAGAAAGCTTTATACGAGGTACATGAAGGAATATGTGGAACCCACGAAGGTGGCAACAGCTTAGCTAAGAAAATAATCTGCATGGGATACTATCGGCCCATAATAGAGATAGATGCACACAAGCATGTTCAAAGGTGCAGACAGTGTCAAATTCATGGAGACCTCATCCATGCACCAACACAGGAACTAAATCCCATTACATCACCATTACCATTTTCCATGTGGGGATTTCACCTAGTGGGTAAGATAAACACCTTCTTCAACAAATAGACACAAGTACATCATAGCAGCAATGGAGTACTTTACCAAGTGGGTGGAAGCAATTCCCCTCACTTACATCACTGGAAAGAAAATAGAGATGTTCATACTTAACCACATCATCTGTCGATACAGGATCCCCCAAACAATCCTGACAGATCATGGTACCCCTTTCTAGAACAAGGATGTTGAAGACCTATGTGAACAGTTCCACATCAAACAAGGGTTTTCCTCATTTTACTACCCTCAAGGAAATGGCCAAGTTGAAGCTACAAACAAAATGATCCTAAAAATTCTGAAGAAAACAGTAAACAAATTAGGGCAAGACTGGCACTTACAGCTTAGTCTTGCATTATGGGCATACAGAACTAGTGTGAGAACACCTACAGGAGCTACTCCATTCTCACTAGTCTATCGAATAGAGGTGGTATTACCCCTCGAAGTGGAAATCCCATCCCTAAGAATATCATTGAAGAACCTAGTTTTAGATGAAGACTATAGAGTCACAAGGCTCAGTGAACTAGAGCTACTAGATGAAAGAAGGCAACATGCCTTCGACCACTTACAAGGCTATCAGAATTTCCTTAGAAGGAACTATCACAAGAAGGTAAAGCCAAGAACATTTAAGGTAGGAGACCTTGTCCTCATGGAAAATTAGAAGAATCAAGCAGAGTGAGTCAAACCTAGTAAGTTCAATCCTAACTGGTTAGGACCATTTGTTGTTGTCAACTCTACTCAGAGTGGGGCATTCATACTAGCAACACCAGAAGGAGATCAGATTCCCAGCTACATCAACAACATGCACCTGAAGAGGTTCTACCCTTAAAGGTCTCTATGGTTAAGGCATTTATCTATATATCCATAAAATACCAAAAAAAAAAAAAAAAAAGTTACCTTGGTGAAAACCTGGCAATCTGGCGCCTTGGCGACAATCAAAAAAGAAAAAAAGTAAAGAGAAAAAAAAATCACTCTCTAAGTGAAAACCTAGCAATTAGGCACTATTGAGTAGGTACCTTGGTGAAAACCTAGCAAACAGGCGCCAACTGTTCAAATCCAACTTCACCATCAATGAGCTCCAAAAGCTTGAGCACACTTCAAAATGCAAGACTGACTATCCCAAGCTATATCCAGAAGCACGATCCCCTCTGAGCACCAAGCACTTACCCATGGTTAATACTGGTCCACTAGACTAGGGGGCGATTTCAAATATCCAAAAAAATCGTAAAAATTGAAAAACTCATCAAAAAATCTTAAAAAGTTCAAAAATAAGAGAAAATCAATCTCCATCAAAAATAATCAAAAAATTGCAAAATCCCAAAAAAATAAAACCAACTTGATTATCAAAAGAGAAAATGGCAATTGTGCCTAATCAATCAATGTCAAAATCATGAGCTTTGTGAATCAGCATTAGGCTCATCTAACATAGCTTTATCAATCTATCAATTCAATCAACAAACAACAGGCGAGCAAGCCAAACTATCAATTATCACAATCATGAACTTTGCAAACAAGCATTAGGCACATCTGACACAGCTTGATCAGCTAACAACATGATCAGAGCAATCAAATCTATCAATCAAATACTATCACAATCATGAACTTTGCAAACACGCATTCATCCCATCTAACACAGCTCGATCTGCTGCCAACGCGATCAAAAGAAATCAAGCCAACCAAGCCTATCCAAAGATTTTGAGCCAATCAAGAGAATCCAACTGCATTGAGGAACCACACAAAAATGTTGACTAGGTCAGTCAAGTCTGTCAGATGTCAGTCTATATTTCGGGGTTATGTTCTTATGCTACTCCAGGATCCACCATGTGAGGAGAGTAGCTATGATAGATCATGACTTATTTTCTTTGATTTCTCTATGTTGAATGTTCACTTTGATTTTAGGGCCATGATGATTTAAGATAAATGTGGTAGGTGCTGTCACTTATCTGGTAGCCGTGCAGTTCCACGATCTGAGCTTAACAATGGGAAAAAATTGGACATTCCTTCTCTTTTATTTTTCTTGTTTGCTTTATAGAATCAAGAGCTCGCAGTAATATTTAGATGGACTCTGAGTTTCTTTGGAGTTCTATCTTTGTTTCTATGGTCTTTCCCTCTATGTTGCAAAAAAGAGCTCACGATGCTATTAGATGGACTCTAGGGGCGTAGGAGTTCTATCTTGTTTTCTTGGCTTTCCCTTTTAGAAATCAAGAGCTCACAATGCTATCCAGTTAGACTCTAGGGGCGTAGGAGTTCTATCTTGATTTCTTTGTTTTAGATTAATTCATAGGACAAGCAGTATCTAGATGGTCAATATCTGGGTGCTTTTTGACTCTCTTTCTTTTCAAATAGGAAACATATTTGAATCCAGATGGTCAATATTTGTGTGCACTATGGATCTCTTTCTATTCAATCTCTCTACTCCTTCCACTATCAAGAGGTCATGGTGGTATCCAGGTGGTATGTGATCTGAATCATTCGACGCTCTTTTAGAATATCAGAAAATACAAAAAAAAGATGCAATGATGACAATTATTGGAAACTGGGGCAGCGACTTGAGACATTCATCCTTTCTATCAGATCATATCTATCCCAAAATACAAAAAGAACATCCTTTCTATCATTCCATTCTATTAGATCAACCTCAGAGCACATCATTCCAAACTAACTTCCTTCTAACTAACACATGCATTACTCAAAAATTTTGTGCATGGTAGATTGCATTCATTTATTGCATAAGAAAAATCCAAAACATGTGCATAGTAGATCATATAATCAATGCATCCACCATCAATAACATCATAACTAACATAGGAATGCATTCATCATCATCATATAGTGATTCACTTTTTCAACAAATCAATGCTCGTCTAAAGACTTTTCGCTCAAATTTGTTGAGGGGACATAAATACACCTACTAATGTTGGAGCAAGCTGGGGCAAAATCAAAGAATCTTTGACACACTGTGACAAGTCACATCGCATCAAAGAGGGGCAAATGTAGACACCCTAAAATGGACAGGCTTGCGACTTTACATTAAAAACACTAATTT
>MU222466.1:201061-213789 GCA_018584345.1 Thuja plicata | reverse complement strand
TTTCATCTATTAATTAATGGTTTTTTAATCATTAATTAATCATCTATTTTCTTCTAAATTCATTCCCCAAATCATTTAATCAAATTCCCAAAATTAATTAAATAATTAAATTTATTTAATTAATTAGATTTAATTGATTAATTATCATTAAATTAATTAATTAAACTCAATTTCCTATAGTTTAAATTCAAATATTTAAACTTACTAATTAAATTCTTCCAATTAAATTAATTTAATTTCATCAAATAAAGAAATTCTTAATCAAAAAGAATTCAATTATCTCACATGTTGAAAACATTTATTAAACAAATGAATTAAATATTCATTTATCTTCAAAGAGATAACTCCAATCAGATCACATGGGTTACTCCACCCATCTCTCCAGTCCACATGGGTAACTTCACCCACCTCTTCAGTTCAAAAAGGTAACTCATAATTGGCTCTTCAGTTAACCAAACTCTATCTCCTCTTTACCAAATGAAGAGTTGGAGTTTACTGAGGACCTCTCCGGTTACTTTTGATCTCAACCGTTCATCTCCCCATCTCTGGGATTGATCTCAACCGTTCATTTCATCACCAATTCCTATATAACAAGACCTTCATAACCATTTGAAGGGTCCAGGATTTCAAGCTCTTGTGTGCCATTACTCCGTTAGTTTGGTTCTAGCATTCAAGCCATCTTGCGACCACACACACATTTCAATTATCAAATTCTCGATGCTTCTCAAGTCATAGACGCTGCCCCGCTAATACTGAGCATCAAGAACAGCATTTCGGAAGGAGTAGAGAAACAATAGAAACTTCAAGCATCGGTGGATTTGCATTTATTTGTCTTCCTTTCTCTTGCTTGTACATTTTATTGTTCATGTTTCTGTTATTTGTTTAGTAGTCATTATATACTTGATTTGCATTCATTTGTGAAACCTTTGCTACTAACCCTCACCTTTGGAAAGCTGTGGGAATCAGAAAGAGAGGCGTACAATGACTAATATTTCTTGCTAGTGGAAATCCATCATGTACATTATCAGATAACAAATCCTAAAACTCATCCACCAAATATGCAACTTCCATAGGTACATCTTCTACTCCCTCTTTATCAACTTTTGGAATTAAATCAAAATACATACACTCATTTTGCATGCCTTCTAGAAACTTCCTTACATCAACTAAACATATTCTTGCATTACTACATACTTTTTCCTCAGTTTCCTTCAATGGATTTATCTTGTCTCATACTTCATCCTTTGTCAAATAATAGGTATTTGCATACCCATCATGTATTGCACAATTATCAAATTACCATGGTCTCCCTAATAGAAGATGTCAAAAAACCCATAGGCATAATATCACACAATACCTCATCTTGATAGTTTTCAATTTTGAACTTAACCATACATTTTTCATTGACCAAAGCCTTGTGATCCTTCTACAACCAAGAAATTTGATAGGTATTTGGATGCTTCCTTCTCTCTAACTTTAATTTACTAAACATTTCCTCTAAGACAAGGTTATCAGTACTAACACCATCAATAATGACATTGCATACTTTACCATTACACATACAGCTTGTAAAAAATAAATTCTTCCTTTGCTCAAGTTCCTTCTCATAATTTAGAAAGTCTCTTCTAGTAACAAGGACCTCTCCTCTTTCATCATCTTTAGAATGTGATGACTCAACATGTTCATAGACATGTGCAACGTTTTCATCATCATTTGGTCTTCTATTTTTCCTCCCTTGATGTTTGCGATACTCATATGCTATGTGTCCTTCTCCACAATGGAAACATGTTCCATGCAACCCTCCTCTTCACGTTCCTTTCCCTCTTCCTCTTCCTCTCTAATCTCTACTATTTTGATCACAAAGATAATAGAAAGTAATTCCCCTCTGATTCAGACTACCACTAGAGTCCATATTTTTCTTTTTATCCTCATTTATGCCTCCATTAGATTATCCACTAGGCTTCCCACCATGACCTCTTCCAAATTTTTTTCTCAACTTCTTGTTCATTTTTTATTCTACCTTAAAAGCAATTTGATATGCATCTTCAATGCTAGAAACTCTTGCAATTTCAACTATTCTTGAATACTTTGTTGGCAAGTGGTTCATTCAGGAATGTTCTGGAACACTTTAGGGTTTTCATTTATGGAAACACATCTATTATGGATGACTTATTGGTGTAAAAAATGGTTTTTGAATTATAGGTTTCAAAATGACTAAGTCCAGAAAGTAGAATTACAGAGTTTAGCAGTACAGCTTTGGTCAGCAAGCACAATATATGGTGAATGAAGGCATGAGAGCTAAGGAGAATCTATTTTGGTATGTATATGACTTTCAGTTAACATCACTTGTGATTTGGTGTTTATTGGAGTAAGTTATAGTTTTTTGAAGACATGTGAAGATAGAGTAACAATGATACATGACAGATGAATGGTTGCGATTATTAAGGGAGTATAATGCAGAGTCTAAAAGTTCTACATTGGATTCAGATTAAGGATTACCTATATTTTGATGGTGTATGATCTCCAACTTGGTATTTAATTTTTGCATAAGTGTTAACTCTATTTTTTAATGTATTGGAAGCCGAATGGACATATAATGATTTATATATAGGAAGATCTTTTGAGAAGCGAAGTATGGCTATGTGTAGTATGTGATGGAATATATGAATGCAAATAGATGAATGCATTTTGATGTTAGAATCAGTTAGATAGTAGTGAAAAATATAATTATAACTACCTAAGCATAGCAGATCCTTATATTATTCACTATTGAGAAATCATTGTAACATAATCATATTTATGATTATATGAGAAGTGAGCTCAGTACCTTTAACAGGGTTTTTTGTATTCCTATAACAAGGAAATGTACATATTTAATAATGAGTTCCTAACAGGACTAGGTCTCCCAATAGGGACATAATACTTTAAGTACATATTTGAGGGTACCATCCTCACCGGGGTTTTCCCTTGGCTGGGGTTTCCTTGACAAAAAAATCATGGTGCTATGATTTGTTTTTTTGTGTTTATGTTCTTTTCATTTCATAAATTATCTAGTTAAGTTGGAATTTACTAAGTTTAAGTTTAAAGGGTTGTAATCTGGATTCACCCCACCTCTCAATATTACTTAATCCTAATAGTTGGTATTAGAGCTATTGGCCCTTAGAGAGAAAGTTTAACAATTTAAGGGAGATCAAGGTAGATTCTAAAAGTTTGGAAGAAAACTTTGAAGCAGCACTTGAAGACCTTGATAAGGCTAATGAAGATAATGGTGACTTAAAATTCAAATTGAGAAGAGTAGAAGCTTTCATCAATAAACTGAAGGAACAACTTGAATTATTCAAGAGTCAAAGACAAGATCTTATGGATAAGACAAAGAGGATTCAGACACTGATACTTCAGATCAAATAAAATAGCTTGAACAAGAGAAAGATGCTTTGAAGCTTGATCATGAAACTACTTCCCTTCAGATAGCTAAAGAGTGTCAATGGAAAAAGGATGATAGTAAAAAAATTGAAGAAACCTTAAAAGATGCAAATATTTAGATGGGACAAATGAAGACTAAACTTGATCACTATAATAAACAATATTAGGAACTAGAGAGACATGATTATATCATAAAGGGAGAACTTGTTGAGGAAAAGAAACATATTGAAAAAATTCATTCAAGAAATGATAAGATTGATGAGCAAAGAGATAGATAGAAACCTAAAGGAGACATGACTAGAGTTGGCTTCAATGAAGCTAAATGTTCAAAGACTTAGGAAGAAAAGACTAAAGTGAAGACTGATAGAGAAAGACCTACTCTTGAAGAACCTAAATAATATATCAGACCTTTCAGAGGTAGATTCTTTGCATGCAATAAGATTAGACATATGAAGAGAGACTGCAGAGGTAAATCTCCTTAGAAACCCTTTTCAGGATATTGTTTTAATTTTTCTGCATATGGACACAAAAAGGTAGAATGCAGGAAGCCTAATCAATAAAGAATCAAGAAAGATTACAATAGAGAAGGAACATCAACTAAGATCACATGTTAGAAATACAATAAATTTGGGCACATTGCAAAGTATTGTAAGTTTCAAGTTATTCAGAATAGATCACCTCCTACATGCTACAAATGTCATAATCCACGACACATAGAAAATTTTTGCAGATACAACAGAACTGAGAATAGAATTTGTCCTTCACCTATTGATACAAAGAAGAGTATTGGTGATATTAAGAGTATTGTAAAAGAATTTAACAATCATTTCATAAAATCAGAAGATGTAAATAGTGGTAAGGTATGGAAGGTAAAGGAATCAAGTGAGGAAATGGTTTAGGGAGAGTAAGTAACTGCTACTAAGTCTTCACCTGATGTGAACATTGCCACATCAACCTAGATGTCCAAGCATGACCTTAGGGGGAGCATTCGAAAGAAACATCAGAAATTTATCCAGAGCTTAATTTTGAGGAGTAATATCTTGTGAGCTTAGGGAGAGTATGTGGAGCTATTATGGAACATATATCTATGACCGCATAGCTTTACAACCTATATCCTATGATTTCCAGATTGTTAATCAATTGGATTATGTGCAGAGATGAGTTTATTGGGATCTGTGTCATTACTTTACACAGAAAAGTATAAGGTCAATTGAAATAACTTTTCAAAACATCATTTGAAGAATAGAGCCTCAGGAGAACATGTATTTGACCTTAGAGAATCAAAGAAGCAAGGTTGTTGAGATTTTGATCAAAGTATAAATTTTTAGAATTGGCAAATAAAAGGTATTTAGATCATTTGTGAAGCTTTGGTTATGGATACTTCATTGATATTTTATTTTGCCGAAAGGCCTAGGTATAAATCAAGAAAAACCCATTCAAATCAACTGAATATGATCTTGAAGGTGTGTTTTCACAAACACCCTACAACATTCTACCTATCAAAGACATTAGGGATTACATTCACTATAATTATGAGTCTCTAGGAGACTTTGAGATCTATAAAGAGATGAAGGACATTATTGGAGCAGATGGTAAGATGAAATCCAAGTTCACACATCTTGAGAACCTTTTTATAATGTGAATTATTGAACTCTATGAATTTAATGAAGAGGATTGGATTAAGATCATTTTGAGCAGAGTTCATGACCAATTCATTTGGCTTGGAGATCAGCCAATGAATATTTGTAGTGACTTAAATCATACTATAACAAGTTTGGATAACTCTGATGTTATCCCTATCATGGAGAAGAACACAAAGAAACAGGTGGAAACCCTAATGCATTCGTGATGGTATAAGACATTGATGACCATTAATGACATATTTCAGCAAGATAGTAGATTGGTTTTAATGATTCTTGTATATAAACTACATTCTAGGAGCTGACCTAACTTAGTATATGTAAGAGTGATTATGATGGAATATAGAATGATGGCAAAAAATTTTAAGTATAACCTTTGTCAAATACTTGCACAATAGTTTTTGGAGAATGTTAAGCAAATCAAGAAGGATAAGTCAAAGGCATTCAATTTTGGGTCTCTATTGATACACATGTATATTCATATTGTACATATTATTCCTGGTATGCACCCTAGAGCTTGGAAGGATAGTGAACCCACTCGAATTCAGATCACAAAGAGCTATAGAAGACAGAAAAGTACATGGGTTGACGGTGAATTATTTGGGATGACCAAAATCTTAAAGAGACAGATCAAGGAAATAATGAGGATCCCTAAGGCATTGGTATAAAAATATAAGGATACAATTTGTTTCTTGGGTGAAACTGATCATGTTTGCTTTGAGGCAGTATAACCTAGGATGAACTGATGTTATCCTCTGGGATATGAAGTTGTTTATGAGGTCTTGACCATGCAAGTAGAACATATTCTATCCTCATAATTTGATCCATCCAAAGATATATGGGGCACATATGAAGATAAGTCTATGAAGATAAGGGAAGAACAGACTCAAGCTGCAAGAAAGAGAAAAGTAAAAAATGTGGTAGATGATCTAGCAACTAAGGCTGGTATAACAAAGTAGGAGATGAAAGAGGTAAGAAAGAAGATGATATAAAGTGCTTCTAGATTGGTGAGCACTACTCATGCAGCCCTTCTATCTCTATAATTTGAGAAGGTTATCAATCCACCTCCTATTGTGACTATTGTACCATAAACCACACCTACACAACCAAAGAGAACACCATAGGAAGAGAAACTCGTGGAATTGCCTAGAAGTATCACAAGATCCACCAAACAGGACTCTCTGCATAAGAAACAAAGGAATAAAGTTTAAAAGAAGAAGGGAGAAGAGAAGAAAGTTGAAGAGAAGAGCCTAGATATGAAACAACTCTAGAATCCTGACATAAAGATAATGGCAAAGAGGATAATTGAGAAGGGAAATCTTGTCTCATTGATTAGATACTATGAGAGGTATGATGCATCTGATCAAATTTTGATTGAGGACAGGGTCATAAATCATTTGCTTTCTTTTAAGAATAACTTGTTATAAATTGAAGGCAGTACACCAGAGGAAATTTATGAGAAATTAGAAATAAGGAAATAGTTAGCTCAGATTAAAGATGAAGTAATCATAGTACAAGCAATTGAAGATAATGTTTTTGATTAAGGTAATAGCATGTTCTGAAGGGACCCCAAAACCATTTACAAAGTACAATAAATGACCAAAACAACTATGAACTGTCAAACATGATAGAAAACCAAAAAGGGTCTAAACCCCAGATCAAACACTAAAGATCATTACAATACAAAATAACAACAAACAGATAAATACTTCCAAAAAAATAGAAACAAAGAGCTTCCAGCTACCAAAACATTCCATCATAGAAACTAATCAGCATCCATCTAATCTTCCAAAATCTGGACTTCTTCCATCCACAGTTCTATGCTCTAGAGTAAGTCCTGCAACTTAGTGATATATTTAATCTAAACATTTGCATTCTTTTTGGTGTTGGATCTGGTCCTAGTACCTAGGCCCAAGATATGAAAATCCTGAGATCCATTATTCTCCTTCTTAGCCTTATCATTGTAGTTACCTTCTAGAAGGGTATACAGGGCTTCCAAGTTGTCCATAGAATTTTTCATACCCATTTTGCTTATAGTAGTTAGTTTTTTGAGAAGAGCATTGTTGTTATTAACCTTGTCAATTATCTTTTTGAGCCTGTTATCAATCATGGTGCTAATATTTTTTTCTATATTATTTACCTTATCAAACACATCATTCCCTTGTTGGTACATGACCACATCATTGCTCATTTTGTCCACAATTTCCTCCAGCAAAGAGTTTCTTTCTTCCAGATTCTTGTAATTAGCTTGAATCTTCTTCATGTCATCTTGAATCCATTTATCAATATTATAGCTATTCTTAGCTTTATTTCTGGCCATTTGAAGGAAATAATGAGTAGCCACTCTTTTTACTTTGACCTCTCTCTCAAGGAGTTTGTTATCTAGGCTCCTTAGGTTCTGGTCATTCTTCTCCTCAAAATCTCCTTTCTAGATATCTTGGGTGTCCTTATCATTCTCATTAACAGTGTTATCCTTATCAACTTTGTCATCTTCCTCTTTAGGAAAAATATTCTCCTCATTGTTCTCAGTATTGCCCTTATTAATATCAGTTTCCTCAATGTTCCCCGAATCCCTGTTAGAATCCTAAATTTCTTGGTTTTTCTTCTCCTCTCCATCATTATTGACTTTATGGTCATCAATGTGGGTATCAATGATATTATCAATTTCTTTAGTACTTTCATCCAGAATTTTGCAATCCATCTTCTTGGTATCCTCAATATCCCCTTTACCACCCAAAGGCTCATTGGTAATGATAGTATTAGTCTCCAGATCATCAGTATTTCTCAGATTCCTAGTGAAACCCTCATCCTCAAAGGTCTTGACATCATGTTCATCATCAGTTCTCATCCCTTCAATATCATCAGAAATTGACAAAGAGATATCAGCAGCAATAGGGCCTTTATGGATTTGTTTGGATTTTTCTTTGCTAGGATTCTTTCCAGTAGACAGCTCCATTCTCTTCCTTTTAAAATTCCATGCTCTTCCTTTTAAAATTCTTAATACTCTTAGGAATTGTGTCAGGAATGTGGTTTTTAAAATAGTCCGTAATCAACAGAATTAGACCCTCATGTAAAACAGGGGAAGATTTAACTCTATGGTCAATAATACTCTAATTGAGTGAGCTTAAGAGATAATAGGGAAAACAAACCCTAATTTCATGAAGAAAATTGTTAACCAAAATGAAATGGTAATTGTAGACCTTTGAATACCTACCTTCAAGTGTGAAGTACTCCATGATAGCCCTGATAACATACGCCCATATACACTTTATGTTTGACAGCATAACATAGTCCAGATCACCCTTCACGAGCATGGCCCGCTCCTCATAAGTCTTGGGGAATTTTTTATAGGCTTTGTTGCCCTCTTTTTTGTCTTTTTAAAATTGCATTCCCTCCAACGGGAGACCTGTAATCTCAGCAAGGTAGTCTTGAGTTAGGGTTAAGGATTTTCCCAGAATGTTCACTTTCCCATTCTCCCAACCATTCACAAAAGCTTTCGTCACCTCCTTGTTTTTTCCATGGAGATGTTTTAAGTATCTGTGCACTTTACCCTTCTTGAGCCTACTCTACACCTCTTTTTCATTCCTCCAGTTGCACACTGTAGGTTCTTCTCTCTTCAGATCTCCCCCCATTTCTTCGTTCTCCTCCGTATTGGTGTAATCTCTCACACTATTCTAGTTTTTGCTAGTATTCAGCCCAAGATGCATACAGAACTTCAAATGCACATAGTGATAAAGGATACCCCAAAATGCTTGCAACTGAAGGAATTCATCATAAATTGGAGACTTCACATGGCATGACATCATCACCATACCCTAGATTGAAACAACATTAATTGAAATAATTAATTTGATTAATTTCACCTGCCTTGTGATTAACCCAGTCATAATTGAGAAATAAATTAACCTCATCATTAATTTTAGCATTTCCATGCCACTTGCAAGTGACATCATTTTTAACTTCAAGGTTGGCAAGACTATCCGCCACTTGGTTAGTTTCTCGATAATTATGAGTGACATGAAAGGAGGTAAAGTTTGAAGCCACTTCTTTAATTTTGACAATTAGATGATCAATTGTCCAAGATGCCTTACTTCTACCTTTGATGTTATTAATAATATTTAAAGAGTCTCCCTCTAGCCATACTTTATTACATCCCACTTCCTCCACCAACAAAATTAGGTTGAGAGTTGCCATAGCCTCAGCCCTATGGTTAGATTGAGTTCCCAGAGGAGAAGCAATCGCACCAACACAATTACCATTCTGATCTCTTATTATGCCTCCTCCTCCAACAATGCCCATATTTCCCTTCATAGCCCCATCAAATTTTCCTTTAACCCAGTCTTCAGGGGGCGAAGTCCAAGTAGCCATAGACCTCTGATTGATAGAATTTGGTACTCTATCATTTCTATCACTTTCCCTCTTACTATAATTAGACTCTGATTTTGATGAAAGAAATTTTTCTTCCAGCTCCCTGCAAATTTGGTTTCCTACCACTTCAGGACTAGACTAATTTTCTCTAAAGATTCTATTGTTGCGTTCTTTCCATATTCTCCAGCAAAAGTGAGCAGGAATGAGGTACCAAAGATCATTGTAAATAAATTTCTAAGGCGGATAACTCCATTGAGCAACAAAATCCTGCCAAATAGAGGGGAAACACAAGCAAAGATTCCATTTTCTAAAGATGATATCCCAGACTTTACAAGTGAAGGGACAATGGAGCATGTTATGATCACAAGATTCAGGATTTTCAAAACAAAGACTACATCTATTAACAATATTGAAACCCCTTCTAGTAAGATTATCAAGAGTCAGTGGTTTATTTTGAATGAGAAGCCAATAGAAAAAGTTGATTTTAGGTATGAGATTTTTATACTACACAAAGGAGCAAGGAGGCCTTTCCTCTCTTTCAGTAAATATTTTGATGGAAGAAGCCACAGTGTACTTGCCATCAAAAGTAGGATTCCAAACAATTGAGTCTTGGATTTTATTTTTGATATACCAGGTCTGGAGTTCATGTTGGAGGGAAAAAATTCTAACATCAATTTCTCCCAGATTTTTCCATTTGTTGTCCTGCCAATAATCAATAGCTTTAGTACCAATAGATTCTTTGCACCTATCAATGATTTTCTTCCATTCTTGGTTGTTGGATAGAGGCACTGAATGGATCCATTCATCATCCTAGAAATCAATTCTAATTCCATCTCCCAGCTTCCATCTTTTTCCTTTGACAATCAGGTCTTTGGTTGACTTAATACTATTCCAAATGAAGGAGCCATTAGTACTGTTATCATCACTTATAAAGTCCTCCAAAGAATTATCGAGGAAGAGATATTTTATTTTAATAATACAGTTCCATTCTTTTTGATCTCCGTAAATCCTCCAAATCTATTTTTCCATAAAGGCTTTATTTATGTTTTTTTGGTTTGTAACCTGAGTCCTCCCAAATTTTTGGGCTTGCAAACTTTGTCCCAAGAAACAAGGCTAAATATTTTCTTTTCTTCAACCCCTGACCAAAGAAATCTTTTCTGGATTTTCTCTATCTCAGTAGGAATTTTGTAGGGTATTTCAAACAATTTCATAGCATAAAATGGGAGGTTCTAAAGAGTAGATTTCAATAATTGGAGCTTTCTCACATTGCTAAGGAACACCCCTTTCCACCCAACAAGTTTATTGTTATATCTATCTATAAGAGTATGCCAGAAGCTTTCTAGAGGATTGGAGCAGAGAGGTAAACCAAAGTAAGATGAAGGAAGTTTCCCAATAGTACATCCAAGAATAGTTGATATTCTCTTCTATCTTTCTTCCAGAGTATTTATGAAGAAAATAGAGCTCTTAGTCCAATTGACTAGCTAGCCAGTTGCCACAATATAGATAGAAAGGCCTTTCTTCATATTTCTAGCTTCTTTAATAGTTGACTCTCACATGATAAGAGTATCATCCACAAATTTTTCATGGGAGAAGATGATTCTAGCTGAAGAGGGTTGAATACCACTTATTTTACCTTTTTCCACCATTTTATGAATGTACCTCCCAAGGCATTCAGCAAGAATAGAAAAGAGTATAGGAGAGATAGGATCTCCTTGTCTCAGACCTCTAGTAGGTTTAAAAAAAGTAGAATATCCCCAATTAACAATGACTAAAGAAGAAACAGTAGTCACAAGTTGCATAATGATTTCGATAACATCTTTGTTAAAACCAAAAGAGGACAAAACCTTTTGCAAGAAGTGCTAATCGACTCTATCATAAGCCTTAGAAAGATTCAGTTTCATCATGAAACCCTATTTTTTAGCCTTTCTAGTGAATGGATATTCTCATGAGCTAGGATTATAGAATTGAGGATTTGTCTCCCAGGAACAAAACCATTTTTCTAGGGGGGAGATAATATTTGGAAGTAACTTAAGCATTCTGGAGGTAATAACTTTAGAAATAATCTTGTATAAAGAGTTGTACAAGCTAATAGGTATAAATTCTTCCACAGTGTTAGCTTCTGGCTTTTTAGGAATAAGAAAAAATAAATTGGCATTGAGATCCCTGAGGAGACATTTAGTGCCAAAGAATTCTTTGATTGTCTCCTGCACATCTTGACCAATTATATTCTAGAATTGCTAGAATATCAACATAGGGAATCCATCTCAGCCAGGAGATTTTTCCCCTTCAAAAGAAAAAACAACATTCCTAATTTCCTTGTTCAAGGGAATATCTTGGAGCATTTTTTTAGAAGGATCATCGACCAGATTGGGAATGGTTGAGATAATTTCATCTTGATTAGATCTATTCAAGTTATTTTCCTTAGCCATCAGCTATGAAAAGTATCATAGCATTTTTGATCTAATATCTTCCTCCTTCCTTATGGACTTACCTTTAGATTGGATATTCATAATCCTATTAATAGCTTTATGTTTCATAGCCATCATGTGGAAGAAACTTATGTTTTTATCCCCAGCCTTAAGCCAAAGAGCTCTAGATCTCTGTCTCCAGAATTATTCCTCCTTAGTTATAATGTTATGATAATCTGCTAGAAGATTATTTTCCTTAGTTTTTGTTTCCTCTGAAAGACCATCCTTCTGGCTTCTATCCTAAATTTCCTTAATTTCATTCTGGAGATTCCCTTTTAATTAGAAGATATCCCCAAACACATTCTTATTCCATCTTTTCAAATTACTTTTAACTGTGTTCAGTTTCTTAGCCATTATATACATTGCTCCCCCTTCAATAGTGTAGTTCTACCATTCCTCAATCTTCTCTTTTAATTTAGGGTGGGCTAGCCACATTTTTTCAAATCTGAAGGGAATGTTCTTTCTACCCTTGATCTAATTAATATTTAAAGATATTGGATAGTTTTCAGATCCTATACGTAGTTCAAGTGAAAGAGTAAAAAAGTACCTAGAAAGCCAATCATGGGTTAAGAGGGCTCTATCTAGTTTAACCTAGATCAGATCCTTCCCAGTACGTTTATTCGACCACATATAGTCAATGCCTTCCAGGTCAATATCTAATAAGTCTTAATCATTGATATAGTCCACAAGATCAGATCTGCTTGTTAGAATATGTAATCTTTCCTTGGTGAAATATATTATAAACCAAGGTAGTTTAGTTTAATTTATTATGTAAGTAGGAGATTCCTATAGAATTCCTACATGTACACATGTCCTCTTGTCCATGTGT
>MU222466.1:182623-196747 GCA_018584345.1 Thuja plicata | reverse complement strand
TCACTCTTTCACACATTCACTTGCAACACTTAGTTTATTTTTCTCTTGAAGCATTGTATGAGCATTTTTTCTCTCATTCTCTTCCTCTCTCTCTCTTAGGTTTTTTGGCCCATTCTTAATAATATCATGGGGGTTTTTTTATGCTTTTCCCCCTTCAAAACTTCTTGTCTCCTTTGTTATTTCATTTTGGTGTATGCTCTAAGGTTTATCTTGATTCATAATAATCTTCCTTTTTCCTTACTCAATTGGATTAATTTGTTCCTGTCTCAAATTTATTTTCCATTTTAACACTGCTATCAAGCTGGGAAGTAATACCACCCTATTTCTCCTCATTTTTAAGAGTATTAAAGTCTCCCATGATCATCCATCTAGCTTCTTGATAAAGATTACGGATTTCTTTTAGTGTTTGTATATACTTCTATCTACCTCTTCTAGTATTAGGGGAATATATATTGATTAGGTTCCAGCTAAAATTCTCCTTGAGGAAAGTAATCTTGACCACTAAAATGTTCTTTTCATTGAGGATTAAGTTTCACACAACATTTTTATTATTCCAAAAAATCCCAATGCCTCTTGAAGCACCATCAGAATCACCTCCTATACTCCCATAATCTTTAGACACATGGATTTTTTCTAGTTTTTCTTTAGTCATTTTAGTTTCTTGAATAAGTAAGATATCACATTTTCTATCTCTAACCATGTTCCTAAGAACATCCTGTTTATGGAGTCTATTAAGCCCTCTTATGTTCCAAGAAATAACTTTCATATTAAAGACTTGGGGAACATATCTCGGGGATGATGTGTTGTTTGCCATCTACTATATTCTGTTTTTCTTCCTACTCTCTTTTTTTCTTATGTGATTCCCTTCCTTTTTTACTTTTAGGAGTGCCCACATATGCCTTGTATTGTCTTCTCATTTTTACTCCCCCTTGAATTTGGTTTTCTTGTTTTTTAGCTGATTCACTCATATTACTATAGTTCTGGTCCCCTTTTTTGCCTAATTTTTTATTTAAGTTTTTTTTCCTTTACCTGTGACCATGGAGCTTCCTGGGTTTCTAGGTTTATCTCTGGTATCACATATCTCTTGAATCTTTATTCACTCCATAGATCTTCAATAGGGGATGACAAATCATCATCGCTATCTTCAAAAGTGTTACCATTGTGGTCATGTTGTCCAATAATTCCTTCTTCACAATTAGGAGTTCCAGCTCTTGTAGGGGGCATGCTTTCTAGACCCTTCAAATTGGTTATATTATTAGCAGCTTCTAGCTCCTTCACTTTAGGCTTTTCTTGCTCTTGTCTAGGTTCTACTCTAACTTCTTGATCAATATTAGGCTATTTTTCCAAGGTGATGTGGTTTTCAAATAGCAGATTTTCCTCTGATTCATTACTGATTAAACTCTATGTTTTTTTCTCTTGTTGACCTAGATCTAGATTCCTTAAATAATTTTCCTTTGGATTGATTTTCTACTTCCATACTTTTTTTTGTTCCCTTTTATTTTCTTATTTTTCTTTTAGTTTATTCAGCTGACACTGTTTCACCCAATGACCAACTTTTTTATAGGAGAAACAAGCGAAGGGAACTGATTCATATTCAACAGTTTGGATGTGCTTACCCAGTTTAGAGTTGATAGTGATGACCTCTGGTAGATCCATCTTATGGTGTATGTTCACATAGATTCTAGCATAGACCAATCTAGATTTGGCGGTTGTCATCAGGTCTATCGATAGGATTTCCCCAAACACACTTGCGAGACCAATAAAGACATCCTCATGCTAGTATTCCATTGGGAGGCTAGGTAATCTCACCCATACAGGGGCCGTATCAAATATCTCAGCATTCAGATCCAGATTTGTGACCCATTCTTGAAGAGCCAAAGATGATTTTCCAAACATCTAGGGTCCTCCACATAGCACTTTTGATAGGCCTTCCATCTTTGAGTAGACAAATGAGAAAAACCCCTTCGGCATTGCTGC
The DNA here is from genome assembly GCA_018584345.1 of Thuja plicata. Taxonomy (NCBI): domain Eukaryota; kingdom Viridiplantae; phylum Streptophyta; class Pinopsida; order Cupressales; family Cupressaceae; genus Thuja; species Thuja plicata. Next base: position 194,770 of record MU222466.1, on the reverse strand, counting down.
AATATCCACTTGTCCCTTGAGTTTCCATTTACAATAAGTAAACTCTCTGACAAGCTTAATATTAGGTCTTACCCCCATAAACTTACCAACCAGAGTAAGAGCCATGGTAGAAACAATATGGTCCATAAGGGGGTCGGGAATGGAAATACCAAAATAACCCTTACTGGGCTCCAACATCTTGTTGATACTAGGAAAAGCAGATTTTCCTGATCGTTTAATCCCAAATAATGACGACCAGCTACCTTTAGGTAGATTCTTGCTTGAAGCATGATCATTTTTATCAGCCAAAGGGATCTTACCTTCATATGAGGTTTCTCTTGGCCCACCATCTTGGAAAGGAGGGTTCTTGACTTCATCTAAATCTTTAGTGGAGCCCTCTTCCATTGATTCTCCCACTTTATGTTGGTCTCTTGTAGCTGTAGATGCTAGGTTTCCTCTAGCTCTGTATTTCCCACCATTACTGGTTTTCAAATTCCCTCTTTCCTGCCCGTTCTCTCCAATTCCCACTCCTTCCATCGGCTAGCAATGTTATCAAAGTTTACATGAAAAAATGTCTTGTGCCACAACCAACTTTCATCAATCTTAGCAATCAAACATATATTCTCTCAAGGAAATGGAAAATATATTACCTATTGTTTCCTATTGTTTCTCTCAAGGAAATAGAAAATATAATGTTACCTATTGTTTCTCTCAAGGAAATGGAAAATATATTAAATGCTTGGAAACCTTTTTTGAGAACCAAGTCAAGATTGGTGAAGATAATGGGGAGAAAGTATGATGAAGTTATTGAGGAAAAACAAAAGGAAGTTGATAAGATTTTGATGGGAACTGAACCTAAGAAGTCCTCACCTCTCAAGGCTACTAAGCCTAAAATTCTTAAAGGTGATTCATCAAGGATAGAGGATGTAAACCTTGATGCATCAAAGGATGAAGACAATAGCCAATTTGTGAGTATTGTAAAGCAACCATATTTATTGTTTTCTTGTGTGCCTGTGTCTGTGGACACTTTGCAGGATGTTAGTGATCCTTTTGAGAAGAATATTGACATTGATGGAGGAAGAATTAATCTCATAGTGGCAAAGAAATAAGAACAGAAAGTGAGCAAAGCTAAAGTAGTGAAGGAAGCAGTAAATAAAGTTGAAGTGAAACAAGAAACTCGTGCATCTTTTTCCTCATCTTTATTGTTGGAAAGTGGAGATAAAACTCTAAACAATGATGTTGATAGTAGAGATGAGGATGAGTTGATGAAGCTATCCTACATTTCATTTTAAAAAGTGAAGGATATATCTGAGCAGAAAGGTGAGAAGAAGTCAAGGATGGTAATGGAAAGAACAGTTGATACTGTCAAAAAACTCCTACCTATACCTCTTACTTTCCAAATAAAGGACAATGGAGATAATTTGAACAAGGTATTGCATGACTTTGAAAGTCATTATGAGTCCTTCGAGAAGATCGTTGAAGGGAAGGTAGAGAAGAAGTACATTGAAAAGAAGTTGGGGGAAGCATGAAAGTCTATTTATTGGGACTTAGGCATACTAAAAAAAACCATATCTAAGGCAAAGAGTTCTGTTTCACATGGAAAAAATTTATACAATTAGTGTATAAATCCTATCAGATACCTTAAGAACATTGAGGATATAATAGCAAAGGATATACAGACTCTAGACAAGTTGATGAATAGTTGTGAGACCTACTCACACACCATATTGGAGTTAGACAAAGAAGTGTCTAGGATATTGGACAAATTGAGTGTTTTGGATATAGAGAAAGGGAGAGTTGTAGGAAGATTTGGTATGTTGAAGAGTTAATTACTCCTAATTTATAAATTCTTGAGATCCATCTTTCAGACATGGAGAAAAAAGAGCAGGCCCTCACTGGATACATGCCTACCAAGATAAAGGAAGTAGAGACATCCTCTCTTGCACTAAATGGACTGATTCATGTGAGTCAGACACTGGTAAAGACTTGGTCAAAGGAAGTGGAGATCTTGGAAGGCTCATTCCAGGATGTGCTAAAGATGGTATAAACTTTTTGGTAAGCAATTTTGTTATTCTACATTTTTGTATACCTTTTTCATTGATGTCAAAGGGGGAGAAGAGAAGATATGAAAAATGTATAGATAAGAGATAGAGTAATATGTAAAGGGGTTATAGAAGTGCAATATATATTATTTTTGGTATTGACACTTAGCCATTTTTTGCTAAGTGTTTCCATCGATGCAAAAGGGAGGGATTGTTGGTAAGTGGTTCATTTAAGAATTTTCTTGAACACTTTAAGGTTTTCATTTATGGAAACACATCTGGTATGGATGATTGCTTGGTGTAAATCATAGTTTTTTGAGTTATAGCTTACAAAATGACTAATTCCATAAAATAGAATTATAGAGTTTAGTAGTATAGTTTTGATCAATGAGCATAGTATATGGTTAATTAAGGCATGCGAGCTTAGGAGAATCTATTTTTGGATGTATATGACTTTTCTTTAACATTGCTTGTGATTTGGTGTTGATCGGAGTAAGTTATAGTATGTTGAAGACATGTGAAGACAGGGTAATAGTGATATAGGATAGATGAATGGTTGTGATGATTAAGGGAGTATAATGTGGAGTCCAAACATATTATGTTGGATTCAGATTAAGGATTACCTATGTTTTGATAGTGTATGATATCCGACTTGGTATTTATTTTTTGTATGTGTTAACTCTATTTTGTGATGTATTAGAAGCCAAATGGACATATAATAGTGTATATATAGGAAGATCTTTTGAGAAACAAAGCATAGATATGTGATGGAATATATGTGTGTGTGTGTGTGAATAGATAAATGCATTATGATGTCAAAATAAGTCAGATGGTAATGCGAACTACAACTATAACTACCTAAGCATAGAAGATGATTTTATTGTTCACTATTGAGAAATCATTGTAACAGAATTATATTTGTGATTGTATGAGCAGTGAGCTCAGTATACCTTCAACAGGGTTTTTTTATTCCTCTAACAAGGAAATGTGCTAATATAATAATCAGCTCCTAACAAGGACATAATAATTTTAGTACATATTTGTGGGTACCATCCCCACTGAGGTTTTCCCTTGGCCAGGGTTTCCTCGACAGTAAATTCATGGTGTTATGAGTTGTTTTTTTTGTGTTTATGTTCTTTTCATTTTAGCAATTATCTGGTTAAGTTGGAATTTACTAAGTTTAAGTTTGAAGTTTTGTAATACTAATTCACCCTGATCAGTTCTATTAAGGGATAAAAAACTAGGAAATTACCATGACTCAGGGATTTGACATCCGACCGAGCAGCTATCCTCCTTTATAAAAACTCATTTAATTTATCAACCCACTAACGTATTACTTGAAACGGGCCAATAAAATATATGCGCCAAGGATTCTTACTCAGACCACGATATGGCTGCAGGAAACAAATTGATTTGAAAGGAAACTATTATATAGCTATAGGAAATGAATGCTAGAAAGGAAACTAACCTATAGCTGCAAGAGAGGAATGCTAGAAAGGAAACTAACCTATAGCTGCAAGAGAGGAATGCTAGAAAGAATGTTGGAAAGGAAATGCAAAAGTGAAAATGCTGAAAGAATACTACAACTTGTAAACACAAAGACTTGAAAGAACAATTATAATGCTCCAATAGTTATACCATTGTGGCTGCAGGAAGTACTGGACTGTCCTACGGCTTTGGCTGCAGGAACTGTGGTAACACCAGAATTATGATACCAAGATGCTAGAAACTTAAACTACATGCAAATGATTCTAACTAACTAACACAGATTCCTCACCAAGTGGGCCCCCTTGGGTGAGTATCCAAACTCAATTACACTAAACTAAATATCAACACTTAAACTGCTATTGATTGAAAGAGTGAAGTACAAGATTCATAACAGCTGTAAAACAACAAAATGTAAACTATAACTGATAACACCCTTTCTTCTCATGCAGGAGAGGGGCTTTATTTAAAGAAGAAAAATATCTAACTTCTAACTGATCACGCCATAGAAATAGGAGGAGATTTTATTACAATCCTACCAAACATAAAGGGAAACTATAAAAATAGAGATAGAATAGGTCTAGGAAAGAGGAAAGAACTGCTTTTGACAACAAATCTAACTTCCCACTCTCTCCTAGATTTCTTTAGAGAATTCATTATGTTTCCTTGATCTTTTCTCAACTACTTCTATCTTGATCACCCCGGATCCACTAGTTGGTGTTGCGCTTGATGTGTCTCTGTGTGAACCTGCTGTAAGACCGGGTCGAGCATCCAACATATGGGCACGTTTTACCTAGTTAAGGTGACAGTTTCTATATTGATGCACTACACTTCAAATGTTAGGATAGAGACATTTATGGTAATCAACACCAAAATATGCATGCATCATTCATGTTCAAACAAATAATTCATTTATAAAGACATAATCATAACTCCAAAGTAATTAACATAGCATATTCATCCAAGCATAGCATATTAAGTATGTTTTAACCATACCATAGGTCTGGTAATAGCATGCCACATAATAGAAAATATGAGTATAAAGTATTTGAGAAAGTATGATAAAATAGGGAAAAGGTCCTAGCAAAAGCTATCCTACGACATCTAAAATATGGCATTAATATGCCTCATCATTCTTCCCCCTACAAAGACTAGTGTTGGCCCTCATGCACTGAGACATTCTAGATCTTTGCAAGTACCCAAAGGTCTCCTTCCTGAGTCTCACCACTCATGGAGGTGCCCACATGCTAGTAGTATCCATTTGTGTGTTCCATCTTGATCCATCGACTCATCTCCAATCATTCTTCTACCTCATTGTCTCAAGTCATGGTTTCCTTCTTAGGCATATGTACCAGTGGACTCTTTGCATCATGGCTCATAGGTTGATGAGGTTGTGAGGCTTAGCTTTCTTTAGTGCTAATGTTAACCTGTCCCACCTCTATCTTAATCCTTCTGGTGCTATGTTTCCCTCTACCAATGAGAGTTTCTCAAATGTTATAAATAATTCCTCCCAGTTTCCTAAAATCCTTTTCATGTGGGTAGAGTCCTACAATCCATAAACTATTTACATCTAATCATAATATAATTTGTGGGGAGTACCACTTTTTGGTCACAAAGGGAGTGTAACACTTTGATCAATTCCCCTATTATTACTTAATTGCTCCATGTAATTTATCTTGTTTTTGGACCAAACAAATAGGGCAAATAGGTGAATGTCACCAACAAATAACAAGGGGTTCCAATTGGTATAAAAGGGAACAACATAATTGTGCAAGTAGAGTTCACATAATAAATTCCTAATGCAATCTAGTGATTCTTCATATGTGGCCGCAAATTCCTATGGTGATTCTATGCTTGTGTGCAATTCTCCAAGAACCCTCATTAATTTAAACATTAGAAATTGTTCCTTAGACACAGTACATAGACCCTAGGAGGTGATCTATATTCTATTAGTTGCATAATTAATTATGTGACTGAATCTAACTTTCCTTACAAAATTTTTAATTCATGTTGTTTTCTTCCTATTTCCCTTTTTAATTTATCCCTTTCTAATTCACACATTGAATTTTTATATTGCATTTGCATAAAGTAGTCAATGGAGATGGATTGGAATGGTACCTAGTTCTTTCTTATTGGAGTGACCTACTCTGTTGCTTCTATGACTACTTCTGGTTCATCAATTGTTAACTCATTAGGAGTTGGAACTAGGGAATAATTCCCTTGAACATCTTCTTGCTGAGAAAAAGGTATATTGGTTGGCTCAGAGTGTTATGTCTCCATGCATGTTGTTTCTATATTCTCTACTTTTGTGTCCATTTTCTTGGCTACAAGATCTGTTTCTATCATATTTGAACACTCTGCTCATGGGCTCCCTACTTGTGGTTGTTCCTTAAAAGACTCCTCAATTGGATTATTAGGAGACAAACCAGACATTTCAAGTGAGTCCATTTTGTTTGCTTGTTGTGTGCTCAAATGAACACTTCTTTGTGGAGGAGTATCAATAGACGCTGCAGGGCACTTTTTTTATGTCCTTTGCTTTCTTATAGGAATGGCTGCAAAAGAAATAGGGTTTTCTAGAAAAATAGGAGTTTCTTCCCTTGCATTTTTAGCCATTTTTTCCTTGCCCTTCTCTTTCCTCTAGGCACTCTATTTTACTTTTGGAGTTTGCAAATCTATAGAACCTTTAGTTTCACTGCCCCCTTGTCTATGGTTTGGATTACCGAAGGCCATTTTCTCTATTTTAGCTCCTAAAGGAGAAGGGATTTCATGCAAATCTTATGGAATAGTAGTGTCATCATTTTTCAGGAGTGGTCTTATCAGGGACATTTCCTTGTGCTTCTTGAATTACAGGTTGTGGTCCTTCTCCTTGTAATTGCACATGGGGTGCAGTGATAAACTCATCCCAGGTTATAGGAGAGATATCCCATAAAGATATTTCCACCAAGAGTTTTATCAACCCATGGTGGGTAGTTGCATTTAGCTTCCCCTTTCTAACTTCCTCAGAACTCAAATTTAACAAAGAGTACAGAAAATTGGGCACATTTACAAGGCAACCATGCCAAAAATGACTCAACAACTTAAAATGTGTATCATGCAAGTAAGAAAACCATCCTTTTCAAGTAATGTATCTTATAACATGGATTGCTAGCTGAGAATAATCTCCTGGAAGAGAAGTTCTTTTGGTCCCCTATTTGTTGGATTCCAGTTCAGCATCTGTGGGTAAAGAAAACTTGGCTTTGGCTTATTGTGCATCATTCTCATGTGGAAAGGCTTCCCTTATGGTGGGAGGTCCATAAAAATTTTCAATTCATATCTCTAAAGCCTCCACTCTTAACCATTTTACATAGGCAACCCCATTTCTATAAGTGCACAAGAACTCTAGGGTTATGGCCTCATCGTAACCACATAGTCTAACAAAGTACGTAAGCCATCCTACACATTTAAAGACTTGGATGCTGGTTTGGTCCTACAACAGGGATGAGTGATCCCCTAGTTCATGGTGTATGGGTTTCCCACCTATTCTTTCAGTAATAAATTTTGTATCCCAAAGAAAATTCCAAATCACTGCAACTTCCAACTGCCTTCCACAATTCTTCCCTTTGTATTTTTAATGTTCCTTACTCTCTATTCCACCTAACTTCAAGCTAGATAAAAATTGGTGAGCTCTCGGTTTGGTTTTCTCGGTACTATGGCAGGAGAAATTTGAAAAACTAGAGCTGGAAATGTGAGTTGGGTTCTTGAAAACAAAAGGCTTATTAGATAATTTCATATGCTTTGGTTTGTCACATCAATTTAATTGAAATGACTATGAAGCATAACTTAAGAGAGGGTCATTATTGCAAAACAAAACTTAACAGACTGCCCCCTATGAAAAATGTGACAGGTGTCCACACATGCTTGGTTATAAAGTACAATAGTACTCGAATGAATTACTAAATTAATTACAATGTAACCTATAATAATGTCAAATGAAATGAAAAAAATTTTAAACAATAAATGAATGCATACCTTGAGTATAATCACTTGTAAATGTCCAAATCCAGAAAGATCGCATGACGTGGGTTGAGAAAAAAATAATGAGTGACGTAATGATGATGGGGCGCATGAGTGAAGATGGAAAAAAAATTTGATGGGAGGGATATGATGTGATGGTGGCTTTATTGCGGAAAAATATATTTTCATGGGAAAAAAAAAGTTTATTATGACTTCTTTTGAATAGATTCAAAGAGATGACCAAAGTGAAAATCCACTCCAATTGGCTACAGGAAAGTCTTCAGCTAGAGGAGGTCCATTGGCTGTAGGAGATTCTTCAACTAGAGGAGGCCCATTGGTTGTAGGAGGTTCAGCTGTGGCAGGAGAAATCTTAAATTACCAAAGGAACTTGGCCTTAGTGGCTGGCTTATGGTACAAACGGAGTCTGTGACCATTAACCAATAACTTGAAATGCACAGGGTTGATTGTAGACAATTGGAATACACTGTTAGAAAAAGCATTTTCAACCTTATAGGGACCAAGATAATGATTTTTAAGCTTACCTTAATTATCTTGAAACCGTGAATTGTATAGAAGTGCCCCGTCACCAGCAACAAACCATTTATTATGTATATGTGAGTCATGCCATTTCTTGCATTGTAGTTGAACTAAATCTGTTTTTTATAAGGTTTTTTTCTCATTTCATCTAGATGATTAAGCTGCAAGATTATTTCTCTTTGAGCTGTAAGAAGATCCAAGTTGAGCTGTAATGTTTTTCATAGGGTTTTATGTTCAAATTTGATAGGAATTACAATAGTCTTTCCGTACACCAACTCAAAGGGTGTGAAACCTATGGGTGTGAAACCTATGGGTGTTTTCCATGTTGTGTAGTAAGCCCACACAACTTCTCGCAATCATCTACTTTAGTTTGTCTTGTGTAGCTAAACTGTCTTAGTCAGGATAGCTTTGATCCCTTTTTTTGTGATCTCTGCCTGACCATTTGCCTGGGGATGATATGGACTAGACTACTGGTGGTGAATGTTGTACTCATTCATAAGAGAAGTGATCAGAGTATAAGTGAACTGAGCACCCTATTATGTGACTAGTTCCAGTGGAAAACCATACCTAGTAAATATTTCCTCATATAAAAACTAAGAAACCCTGGTATCCTGAGCATGCTTCATATCCCACACTTCCACCCATTTAGTTACATAGTTAGTACAAACCAAAATGGAAGACTTATCCTCTAATGGAGGATTGATTGGTCCCACAAAATCTAACCCCCATTTATCAAATGGAGTGACTATTACTTGAGGGAAAAGAGGCATTTCATCTGACTTCATTGACCTACCCATTCCCTGACATCGATCACACTTGCGGGTGTAATTGGTTGCATCCTTATGAAGCATTGGCCAATAATAGCCAGTAGTGAGTATCTTCATGGCTATCCATTTTTTTCTAAAAAATGGCCACCACAAGGTTCACCATGGTAGGAATGGAGGATATCATATGTCTCATCCTCTCGAATACACCTTCTTAGAATCTAATTGGGTCCAGTGTAGAAGAGATAGTCGGCTAGCCAAGAAAAATTGAAGGTTTTCTCAATTAACAACCTCTTTTCCTTGGGCAAGAAATGTGGTGGTACCTTTTGAGAAACTACATAATTGGTGATGTCAGAATACCAGGGGGTATGAGATGAAATAGAAAATATGTGGTCATCTAGAAAGGTGTCATTGATGACATAGGGGTCATCGGCATTCTATAATCTGGAGAGGAAATTAGAAACTAAATTTGTTTTTCCCGGTTTATCCACTATCATAATGTCAAACTCTTGTAGCAACAAGAGCCATCTAGAAAGCCTCCCTATGATAGAAGTCCTTTTTACCAAATACTTGATGGCTGCATGATCAGTATGCACAAATATTTGGAAACTGGTTATGTAGTGGTGAAACTTGTTTAGTGCATATATAACAGCCAAAATTTCTCTCCATAACCATGTAGTTCAGCTCTACACCTTGAAAATTTGTGCTTATGAAGTAGATGGCATGCTCTATAGTCCCTTCTTTCTATTATAGGATAGCACCTACATCATGGTCAGATGCATCAGTGTGTAAATATAATGGCAATGCCCAATTAGGCCCTCAAAGAACTGGTTCCTGAGTAAGAACAGTCTTCAACTGCAGGAAGGATTCTTCACAAGATGTTGTCCATAAAAAGTCTGAATCCTTAGTGAGAAGGGAATACATGGGACCTGTCAATTTACTAAAGTCCTTAATAAACCGTCGGTAATAACTTGTATGCCTCAAAAATATGCATACATCCTTCTATTTTGTTGGCGTAGGCAGGTTCATGATGACTTCAATTTTAGCAGGATCCACATGTATGCCTTTAGCAGAGATGTAATGACCTAACATGACACCTTCATGCATCATCATGAGTCATATCTCACTATTGAGGGACATATTATGCTCCTTACACTGGGTAAGAACCTTGCCCAATTTTACCAATGCCTCCTCATAGGTTTCCCCATAAGTTGTGAAGTCAATCATGTATATTTCCATGCAATCATGGGAGATATCAGCAAAAATATTGATAACTGCTCGTTGGAATGTAACTGAAGCATTACATAGGCCAAAAGGTGGTACAGAGTAAGAAAATGTTCCCCAAGGGAAAGTGAATGTGGTTTTCTCCTAATCTTCAAGAAGGATCCTGGTCTAGTTTTATCCACTATATCCATCCAGGAAAGAAAAATAACACTTCCCTACTAAGGAATCAAGGACTTGGTCAATAAATGGAAGGGGAAAATGGTCCTTCTTGGTGGCATTGTTGATTTCCCTATAGTCGATACATACTCACCACTTTCCTAATTTTTTTAGAATAATGACCAAAGGTGAGACCCACTGGCTGTCAGAAATGTGGTAGATGAAACTGACATTAAGAAGTTTTTAAAACTATGTTTTGACTATCTCTCTTAATGCAAGGTTGATACACCTCTAGAATTGCTTGATAGGTGATTTTTCCTCTTTCAGAAAAATCCTATGAGTACATAGTTTAGGGTTCAAGCCCTTCATATGTGAATAGTCCTAGGAAAAATTTGTTGTATGGATTTGAGTAGTTTAGCCAAAGATGTATGTTGCTGGTTGGTAAGTTATCTATTAATATACAAGCAATGGTCAGGGGAAAATTATAATTGTTTTGTGAGTTTTACCATAGAAGCATCTGTTAACAGAGTTTTTGGACCTCATGGGGTAGAAATTTGTGGTAATTATCTTGGCTATAGGAGATGGACATAAGTCACAATCAGGGTACAAAGCTTGCAAGGAATAGTTATGGGGGTTGAGATAGTTAATGGGATCTGAATCTTGCCCATACTAGTTGTGCAAAATGTTGGTGATTACGGTGTCCTCCTCCTATAGCTGCAGGAAAGGATCCCTTTTTAACATCATGAGTTGTGCTACTTATTTCACTACCTTGGCTTCATCCCCAATGTTAGGCAAAATTGGTGAGGCTAAATCCATTTGTGGTTGTGCTGGCGGGTATAAGGCTAATGTCTTGGTATGATGACCATACCGCCTGAGAGGCATCCTATAAAGGAATTAGCAGTGGCCAGCCAAGTTCAAACAAGAATTATTGGATATCCTCCTAAGGTGGCCTTAGGTGAGAGTATCATAAATTATGCAGGATAAGACCAGGTTTCAAGATCAACACATATGTCCTCCACTACCTAGTCGGGTTTTGACTGTGGAACTATCTGCAAGCTGCAAAACAGTGGGTGTTTCCTAGAGGTTAGTGATTCTAAGTTGCTGCATGATGTCCTTAGTAATTACATATATGGAAGCTCCTAAGTCTATCAAATCATTTTTTATTTCCATCCCATTGATGGTAACTTTGACAACCGAGATAACTAGGTCATAATACTTAGTGACCACTATTTTTCCAAGCATGATATCAGCAAGCTTCCCCATGACATAGACTGTCTTGGGATTCCTTCTGCTTATGAAAAGGATTTTGAAATCAGACCTCTTGGATAGCCTTTCCTTACATGGGAACATCCTTTATTTCTTGAAAAACTAGAATCTGAACATTAATATTCTTGAGTTGGTCTAGGTAGTCAAAGGTTGCATCATCTGTATGCTTAGAATTCCCATTCTGCAACCTTTGTGGAAAGGGAGGTGGATCTGGCTGGACTTTCTCTGGTAATACTATCAAGATTATTGGTTTGGACTCTAGAATATTTTGAGGAATGGGATCTTCAGGAGTTACTTTAGTTATAATAGGAGGTGTTGGCATAGTAGTTTCTGACTGTAAATGAATGTCATTGATCGCATATGCAAGGTATTGTTTGTGTCAACTTAATAGATATTTTTCTGAGGTGTTGGAGGCATGTTATTAGGATTTGGATGAGGTTGGGTAGGGATTTGAGTAGGCTTAGTGGGTGTTGTATGAGTTAATTTTGGCCTTCTCAATCAACCACACACTTCAACATAGTCCTTCTTCACCAAGAACAAACAAGACTGAATATGAGTTATTCATTCTGCCTGCCTGCGTGATTCGACCTGTTGCCTTCTATCTAGATGGAGTTTTGAAATTTTCTCTCAGGACGAGGGCCTCACAACTATGGACCATCTAAGAATGAAGGATTTTATCATCATGAATGTAATGCAATGCA
>MU222466.1:124920-182176 GCA_018584345.1 Thuja plicata | reverse complement strand
CAATTATTTGAATATTAAATTCAATTATTGAAGATGAGGATATTTATTTAATAATTAAATATTATTTAATTCCTTTTTCATGTGTCTCAGCTAAAGAGGGTGAATTTAATTTAATTAAAGTGCTAGGCCTTTATTAATTAAATTAATTCGATCATAGGGTTTGTTTAGCCAAATAGATATTTAGGAATTAAATATGATGTATGATTAATACAGATTTAGGATTTTCTGCATTTGACACTCAGGTCGAGTAGAGTCAGTGAAAACTCAGAATTTGCCTAGTACAATAGGACTTTGATGATTTAAAAGAATGACAAATGCAACAAAATTGGTTAGGGTTGCAAGGTGCCAATTTTAGGGTGTTACAGGTGTTGTAGTGGCTACAAGAGGTGGCACAAGTGCTTATTGTTGGGGCTATTGTGGTGGCTGTAGGAGTCCCTACTACTGGTTTGGCCATTGTTGACCTCCCCACCACTGCGGATTTTGTTTCTAGTTTCCTTGGGGAGGTTTCCAATTCCCTTGGGGTTTTTTCCATTGAGGACTTGGGTAAGGTTTCCACTAAGGTTGTGGATTATTCCAAGGAGATTATTTATTATTCATAGGTGGTTTCCATTGACTACTATAAAATGGACCATTAAAAGTAAGAGGGTCCTCAGGCATACCTTTTCTTTGAGCCCATGGTCTTCATTTTGCAATGAATAATACTTACTCATCATCTCCTTCAATCATCTTGTAATCAGTGGGTGGCTAGGCAGTCTCCATGTTGGCAACCAACTTGCAATGACAATCTCTCTTCTTCTATCTACAATGTGGATAGAACTCCGCCAGAATATCTTCGGCCTCCTCATGCTTCTTTTTCACCTGCATTGTATCCAACTAGGTGTCCATGTTATTTATAATTTCCTACTTGAAGTCAGACAAAAAATGTATGATTTCTTTCTGAGAGGCCCCAGTTCCATTAGTTTTTCTTGATATAGACCTATATCCTCTACCCTTCTTGGTTGCAGCTCTTGAGTAATTGAGGAAAATTTTCTTTATACCTTCCCATGTAGATTGGGTGATATCACTCCTGACCATAAGATCCAAAGCTTTAGTGCACCCTTCATTTATCCCCCTTAAAATGAGAAGTTTTTGTGACTCTGCATTGAGCTGGTGCTGAGTATTTTTCTGCAAGCTAAAAAAAATCTTGACACATAATCCTCTAGAATTTCATCCTCCTTTTGTGTCATCTTGAAGATGTCATCCCCTCTGATATCTTTTCCCCTGTAGTACTCTTTATATTTTTTCAAGAATTATATCTTCATTTCCTCCCAATCATGGTCATCGTCCTGGCCTAAGTCGATAAACCATCTTAATGCAGACTCCTTGAGAGTTACAGGAAACAATTTGAGCCTATGGGCATCATTGGTGTAGTTGTAACTATGGAAAGGGATATCAGACTCAAAGATAAAGGTATCTAGGTCTTTGGTCACCAGTCCATATAATTTTGGAAGTGTTGAAGAGGGAATATTCTTGAGGTTGTAATTATCATGCTGGTCAGTAATGGGAAATGGAAAGGTAGGGGGGTTTTCCATCCTGGGAAAATGCTGAGGGAGACCTTGTGATTGGTAAATGACTAGAGGAAGTGGATTTTCTTCTTGATTGTCTAGGTATTTAATTCTAAGATTGGAAAAGGCTTCTGCAAATGGATTAAACTCAAGTTTCCCTTCAAGAAGGTGAAAGTTCAATGGATCACCTTCTGAAGATGATGATGAAAATGATGATATAGGAAGGTTTACAATTGCATCCATGAGCTGAACCTCCTCTTCATCTTCTTTTGGTACACAGATATCTCCTAAATAGTTGTTGGGGTAGTTTGGTAAGTACCTTCCTGGAGTGTCTCTTCTTCTTCTATGCATATAGATAAATGAAATATTACAGTGGTGGAGTGAAAGAATTTTTGATAGAAAACTCTATTTAAAAAGGATGTACATGCTTGAATTGAATTCTACAAACAGATGAGTAAAAGAACTTGCCTTGACACTGTCCCAAAAAATGGTGCCAAAAATGATTGGTTCTATTAAGGGATCAAAAACTAGGCAATTACCATGACTCAGGGATTATACATCCAACCGAGCACCTATCCTCCTTTATAAAAACTCATTTAATTTATCAACCTAGGGACATATTACTTGAAATAGGCCATAAAAATATATGCACCAAGGATTCTTACTCAGACCACGCTATGGCTGCAGGAAACAAATTGCTTTGAAAGGAAACTGTTCTATAGCTGTTGGAAATGAATGCATGAAAGGAAATTAATCTATAGCAGCAAGAGATGAATTTTGGAAAGAATGTTGGAAAGGAAATGTGGAAGTGAAAATGTTGCAAGAATACTACAACTTGGAAACCCAAAGACTTGAAAACATAATTACAATGCTCTAACAGTTCTGCCACTTTGGCTATAGGAAGTACTGAACTATCCTGCGGCTTTGGTTGCAAGAACTGTGTTAACACTAGAATTGTGATACCAAGATGCAGGAAACTTAAACTACATGCAAATGATTCTAACTAACTAACATAGATTCCTCACCAAGTGGGCCCCCTTGAGTGAGTATCATGTTGGATGATATCAGTTTTGGTTACTGATCATAGTGTTGATATTCATGTTTTGTCACTGATATCAACATATATTTCTATGGAGAAGACAGACTGGCTACTTAACTGGAAGGAGTGTATGGACACTATACGGATGATTCAGAATGAACGAAGTTGGATTTATGTAGAAGGATGTGTGTTGACCTTATTCCTAAGGTCACTCGTCTCTATGTTACATACTATGGATGTTACAGTTGATTTGGTGAAGACTGATTTTCTGGACTGTAACTGTGATTTTGGACATAGCAGGTCTTTGTGTTTTGGGTATATCTTTCTCGCGAAGATATTTCAGAACTTGCAAGCTTACTGATGGACAATCAACATATGATAGAATAATGGGTTGAGTTCAATTGTTGTTTGGATACTGATGATGTCAGCTGTGGCATGTATTCTAGAGAAGACCTATTTCCTGGCTGACTTCAAACATGTAGCATGTGAAATTAATTATGAGCATGAATTACAGATCTGGAAGTATATGTGATGGATTTTAAATGATGTATACTTGTTATAGATACCATGTGTATCTTAGCAAGGGGTTATGTAATTATTTGTATGATGGAAAGCCTTAATTGGATGACCTAGTTAATTATGTATTAGGAAATCTTAACTGGCCAACCTAATGAACTATTGTAAAATGGTATATATGAATGATAATTTCTTGTGGAGAAGTGTGATAGAGAAAAGGAAACAGAGATGTGTGGAAGTTGCTAAGCTTGTTGACTGCTAATAAAAAGAAGAGTTGATGTTATTGGGTTGAGATTTCCTTGAGAATGTTGATAGATACCACATCTACATAGACATTACATCCCATTTTTTTGTGTCTCTCCTCGACCTCAGAGGACAGAAGGTGGATATGCTGATGTTTTTGAGGAAGGTTTTTAAAGAGAAATTCTTGAAGGATGATGTCAATGTTTCTATTTTTGTGGAATTAGGGGTGGGGATCCCTTGGCCAAGAGATATACACAAGTTGTTGGTGCCGGACAGTAATGTGGCTAGACAAACCTTTCTGTTGAACCTTAATGATGAGAAACTAATGTGACACAGGAAATGGGCATGGCTTGGGAGGGATTTTCTTTGAAAATGGTTTTACCTTGATGAATTTGATGAGTCAGACTACACATGGCTTGAAAAATTCTCAGAGAATATCCTCTCTATAAAATTCTACTTAGACGAAAGGGAAGATGAAGATCCATGATTCCCTAGTTTACCCATTCCTGTTACCCTAGTTTTTTGACAATGGACATGCAAAGTCTCACTTTTTTTATATACCGATAAGAAGTTGCCTAGTAGGTTTCTGTTTTTACTATAAGATGTAATTTTTTGAAAATAAAAATAAAAATAAAAATCCAACTTCATTTCAAATTTCTTTTTATGGGTACAAAAAATGATTCTTAGACTTCTCTATGATTGCAATATTTTAATTAGTTTCTTTACCTGTGTATTAGACATTTAAGTATATGCTTAAGCGATGGATTAGTACTTCCATTTTTTAAATATGAAGACTGAGATTCTAAATTTTTAAAATGATTAAGTTTATTTATCATTCCAGAGCAAGTTTCTAATTTTAATTTGCCAATGTGCCATATCGATGTATGATTATAAGATAGAAATAATTGAATTAAAATCTAAATCCGACTACACTATAAAACTAAACATTCAATAAAATTTATTGAATGTAATAACTAATAAGTTGAAGTTGTAATTTAAAATGATTATGTGACACTCACACATGTCCTAATCACATCAAATGACAAGCCAAAAGTTAATGGGACCCACGATAGTGCGACAGTGCCAGAGACTGTTGGATGAGCACAGATCAACGGTGTGCAGTGTATTTCAGGCCAAAAGGGAAAAGAAACCCCATTTCTACAAACCTATTCTAAAATAATGTAAATTAACTCAAATCATAGTCATATAATAAGTATCACTTACCTTTGCCTCAAATTAAAATGTAGCAATGCAGTCGTGACTTGCCAATGCAATATTGACTTTGAGTATACAGTTCCACTCAATAGTCTGAAACTTCTGAAAATTTTCTATGATCAAATATAGAGATATCATAGAGATATCAGAATGTTTTTATACTAATCTTTATTCAGAAACTTTGGCAGGAGGTATTAGGTATACAAATATTTGGGCAAGCTCGCGTAATTATAACACGTCTTTTGTTATTTCTAAGGTGATTATGGGTCGTCCAATACCTTCCCATGATTAATAAATTTGGCTACATTACGTTGGTTAGAGACACACGTCTATACAATGCCAGATGAATATACGTCATCAATTTGGGGTCACTTAGAAATTATAGGCGAATGTTGTAAATTTATGGGGACCAAAATTTATATTCCATTAGCGATAATGTGTAAGAAATTGAAAAATTAAATAAACCGATGTGCGATGGGCCTGGGATTTGGACCCAATATTAATAAATGTTGGGCAATAGGTTCAATCCAATATGTGAAAAATATTCACCAATTTTGGGGTCGCCGACATGCAACATTTGCCAAATGGAAAATAATTTCCACTAAAGTTTTCGCTGATTAGAACTGACCAAGAAAAGACAGTTGCTATCAAACAGTTCATTGGAATGTGTATTTTCTTTATACACTTGATTCATATTGTAAATCCTTGAGGGTGGATTTAACCTTCTTTGGGCAGTGTGCCTTAGTAGTGAGCCTACTATTTTCCTTGACTCCTAATAGGGTTTGTCTCCTAATAGGGACTGTGTATAGTAATGTTGTAACAAGCTCCTAACAGGGCTAATATCTTTATTTGTGGGTTTTAATTACCACTGGGGTTTTACCTTTAATAGGGTTTCCTTGAAAAAAAATATTGTGTTATGGTGTTGGCATTTACTCTGTTATCATTTACATTTGCAGACTTGGTTTATAAATTTTAAAGTTTAATAATCGATATTACAACTGATTCACCCCTCCTCTCAGTTGTCTTTTGGACTGTTATTCCTAACAATTGGTATCAGAGCTATTGGTCCTTAGAAATAAATTTTAACAGCTTGAGGTGATCCTGAACATGACTTACTGTAGGAAGGATAGTCCAAATTTTGATCCTAAAAACTTTGACAGTTGGCAGAACAAGATGAGAACACATTTGTTATGTCTAGGAATTGATTACTAGATGATAACAAAGAAGAAAGAAAAGGTAGCGACTGAGGATGAATTAGAGAAAGCCATTGAAGATGAAAAGAAACTATTTTCATGCAATATGGTTTCAAGGTAATCCATGATCAATGCACTATCAAAAGGAGAATTTACTAAAGTAAAGGACTTGGACTCTGCACATGAAATTTGGACAAGACTGGAAGCACTATATGTTGGAGACAAGTTTACAAAGCAAGCAAAGTTAAAGAATTGGAAAAAAAAGATGGAATCATTGAAGGTGAGAGAAGATGAGAACATCAGAGAATATTCACAAAGAATTACTAAAGTGGTTACTAGTATTAGGAACTCTAGAGGAACTTACAGTAAGGAAGAAGTGATTGCAAAGATACTCAGATCTTTGCCATCTGCATATAGAACCAAGGTTCAGGCTATAAAGGAGATCATACCTTTGACACTAAACTTAACCAGAGAGATTTTGATTGGAAATCTAACTACATTTGAAGCTCTAGAATTGGGAGACACTTTACCTAAGGTCAAGTCAGCCTTCAAAGAAACCGTGCACAAAAGCAAAAGAATCTTACCTGGAAATTCAAGCACAAGCAGTAGTGACCTAAGAGAAGAGCTTGGAGCCTATACTGATGAATGGGAACAAATATAGGAAGAAGAAAAGAAGCTAGATGATCATGGCACTGATTTCTAGAAGAGGAAAGAGAGGTAAGGGTAAGTTTGAGGGAAAATTACCTTTGAAATGTTTTTCATGTAACAAGATTGATCATTTTGCATCTAGATGTCCTACAAGAATTCCAAATCACAAACCTAAGTTTTTCAAATCTAAATTCTCAAAGGACAAAGAATGTTATTATGATAGTGAGGTATATCTGATGATGAGGATGGTGACTATGATGAAATTGGATTTATTGCTATTAAGGATGATGGACCTATGCATGAAGAAAAATCCTTAGTATCCCGAGTTGAAAAGAAATTTGAATGGGTCCTAGATAGTGGTTGTTCACATCATATGACTGGAGATAAAAAAAAGTTTGTGAGTTTTAAAATACATGATGGTGGTGTTGTTAGATTTGGTGACAATACTCCTAAACTAATTATTGGAATTGGATCTATTTCTTTGGATGGAAATACTAATAGTGACAATGTATTAATTGTTGATGGACTTAAGAACAATTTGTTGAGTGTTGGACAGCTAGTGGACAAGGGTTATCAACTAAACTTCATAAATGGAAAATGCTCTATCAAGAGTAAAATAGGAGACTTGATAGCATCTGGTACTAAATCCAAAGGTAATGTATTTTAACTAAACACATCTAAAGCTTCTTTTTTTATTGCAAAGGTTGATGATAGATGGCTATGGCACAGAAGATTTTGTCATGTAAATTTTGATAACATTGTGAAGGCAAGTATGACAAAAGTAGTAAGAGATCTACCTAGGATTGTAAAGCCATCTAACAATATGTGTAGAGAATATGTTATGGGGAAACAGACTAGAAGCACTTTCAAGAGAAAAGCTTATTTAGCAAAAGGGAAGTTGGATCTGGTGCATACAGATCTATGTGGTCCTACAAGAACAAGATCATACTATGGTGAAAGGTATTTTATACCTTTTGTTGATGACTTTTCTAGAATGATGTGGGTTACATATTTGAGAGAGAAATATGAAGCATTTGATAAGTTCAAGTTATTCAAAGTGAAATTTGAGAATGAATGTGGTTTAAAGATGAAGTGTTTGAGATCAAAGAGAGGAGGATATTTTACATCAGAGTTTTTTAATACATACTATGAAGAAAATGGAATACATAGACAGAATTCAACCCTTAGAACTCCAAAATAGAATGGGATAGTAGAGCGAAGAAATAGAACCATATTAGATGCTGCAAGGACTATGTTGTTGGAAGGAAATGTGTCACATGTTCATTGGAGAGAAGCATTTGGCACTATTGTGTACACATTATATAGAATTCAGATCAGAGAAGGTACAATTAAAAATCTCTATGAATTATTATTTGATCATAAACCTACTGTAAAATATTTTAGAATATTTGGTAGTAAATGTTATATCAAGAGAGATGATGATATAGGCAATTTTGATGCTCGAAGTGATGAAGGAATCTTTCTTGGTTATTCCACTAAGAGTAAATTGTATAAATGTTTCAATCTAAGATTGAGGAAATTGATTGAAAACGCTAATGTGAGGATAGATGAAAAGTTTCAAATTCAGGAAAGAATATATGATTGTGGTCAGATAAAAAAAACAAGAGAAGTTGTTGCTGAACCTTAAGGACCCTTGATGATCGAGAATGAGACTGAAGAAGAAGAATAGGATGAAGCTACTAAGACATTGAAGACACCAAGGTATGTCAAGATAAACCATCCTAAAGATCAAATTATTAGTGATGCAAGCAAAGACATGATGACATGATCTAGAGTTAGAGATGAGATCTATTGTATTTCTCAAGTTGAACCAAAGACTATTGATGAAGCATGTAGAGATGAATCTTGGACTAAAGCAATGGAAGAATAACTAGAACAGATAAAGAAAAACAACACCTGGGAATTGGTTTCAAGACCTAAGAACAAAAATGTGATTGGCACTAAGTGGGTTCTCAGAAACAAGATGGATGAGGAAGGAACAGTGGTAAGAAACAAGGCTAGACTATTATGTAAAGGATACTCACAACAAGAAGGCATAGACTATGAAGAAAAATTTGCACATGTTGCTAGATTGGAAGCTATGAGACTATTCCTTTCTTATGCTGCACATAAAGACATTAAAGTGTATCAGATGGATGTGAAGTCAGTATTCTTGAATGGTGATCTAGAAGAAGAAGTGTACATTGAGCAACCTGATGGTTTTCCTTTGACAGATGATGAAAACATGGTTTGCAGACTGAAGAAGCCACTGTATGGACTGAAACAAGCACCAAGGGCATGGTATGCAAGATTGGATAAACATCTACTTCATCTTGGTTTTAGAAAAGGTAATGTAGACAGTAATTTGTATTTAAGAACTGATGAGGATGGAATCTTAATTATAGAAGTTTGTGTTGGTGATATCATTTTTGGAGGCAATGAAAAAATGAGTAAGAAGTTTTCTAAAGAAATGGATAATGAGTTTGAAATGTCAATGATTGGTGAGATGAAATTTTTTCTTATTTTGCAAATCAATCAGAGTAAGAATGGAATTTTTATATCTCAGACCAAGTATCTTAAGGAAATGTGGAAAAAATTTAGGATGGAAGATTGTAAACCTGTTGGAACACCCATGGTAATAGGAAGCAAACTGACTAAAAGTGATGAGACTCAAAGTATTATTCAAACTAAGTATAGATCAATGATTAGAGGTCTACAATATCTAACACATACTAGACCAAATATTACCAATGCAGTTGAAATTGTGGCTAGATATCAGGCAGATCCTAAAGAGACACATTTTTCTTCTGTAAAAAGAATTTTTAGATATTTAAAAGGGACAGTAGAATATGGATTATGGTATGAAAAATCTGATGATTTTACATTAAAGGCTTTTACTGATGCTGATTGGGTAGGTAATGTGGATGATAGGAAGAGTACAAGTGGTGGTGAATTTTTCCTTGGAAAAAGGCTAGTTTCTTGGTTGAGCAAGAAGTAGAACTATATTGCTCAATCTACTATTGAGTCAGGGTATGTTGCTGCTACAATAAATTGTACACAAGTCATTTGCATAAAATAAATGTTGAAGGACATTTGAATAATTTTAAAAGAACCAGTGATTATCCATTGTGATAACACCAGCATGGTGAATATGTCAAAGAATCCTATAATGCATTCAAAGACTAAACATATTTCTATCAAGTATCATTTCTTGAGGGAGAAGATAGAAGATAAAGAGATTAAACTAGAGTATATTGGCACCAAGGAACATATAGAAGATATATTTACTAAAACTTTGTCAAAAGATGCTTTTGAATATCTCAAAGGCATGCTTGGGGTGATGGCCCCTCCTCGTAAACACTAAAATGATGTAGATGTGCAACAGTCCAGTAGATCTCAGAGCTATATCATTCTTTGGACTTGATGTATGGATCTACTCCTTAGCGGGCGTGATCGTAGGAGAATACTATGGAGTACATTTGGGTGATCCTACACCTAGCTAATTAGACATGAAGATTTGAAAAGGACTATAGAAGACTACATATGAGTTATGGAACCCTTTTCCATTGCTTCCAAAGGGGGAAGGAATCTATGTGAAAATCCCTTCTATTTTGGGGATATTTGTGTTGAGGATATTGAGAAGATTGTATTGAGAGAGAGTACTTTTGGGTTGATGCATATGGATTTTCCCATATGCTTCCATCAATTCCAAAGGGGGAGATTGTTGGATGATATCAGTTTTGGTTACTGATCATGTCGTTGATATTCATGTTTTGTCACTGATGCCAACATATATTTCTATGGAGAAGACATAATGGCTACTTACCTGGATGGAGTGTACAGACACTGTACGGATGATCCAGAATGATCAAAGTTGGATTTATGTAGAAGGATGTGTGTTGACCTTATTCCTAAGGTCTCTTAGCTCTATGTTACATATTGTGGATGTTACATTTGATTTGGTGAAAGCTAGTTTTCTGGACTGTAACTGTGATCCTAGACAGAGCAGGTCTCTGTGTTTTAGGTATATCTTTCTAGCAAAGATAGTTTAGAACTTTAAATCTTACTGATGGATAGCAGACATATGGTAGAGTAATGGGTTGATTTTGATTGTTTTTTGGATAATGATGATGTCAACTATGGTGTGTATTCTGGAGAAGACCTATTTCCTGGCCGACTTCAAACATGTAGCGGGTGAAATTAATTTTGAGAATGAATTATGGATCTAGAAGTATATTTTATGGATTGTAAATGATGTATACTTGTTATAGATACCATGTGTATCTTAGCAAGGGGTTATGTAATTCTTTGTATGATGGAAAGCCTTAATTGGCCAACCTAGTTAATTATGTATTAGGAAATTTTAACTGGCCGACCTAATGAACTATTGTAAAAGGGTATATATGAATGATAATTTCATGTGGAGAAGTGTGATAGAGAAAAGGAAATAGATATGTGTGGAAGCTGCAAAGCTTGTTGACTGCTAATACAAAGAAGAGTTGATACTTCATTGGAAATGACCAAGAAAAGACAGTTTATATCAGATAGTTCACTGGAATGTGTATTTTCTTTATACACTTGATTCGGATTGTAAATCTTTGAGGGTGGCTTTAACCTTCTTTGGGAAGTGTGCCTTGGTAGTGAGCCTACTATTTTCCTTGACTCCTAATAGGGTCTATCTCCTAATAGGGACTGTGTACTGTAATGTTGTAACAAGCTCCTAACAGGGCTAATATCTTTTAACAGGGATACTATACTCTCAGTACATTATTTGTGGGTGTTAATTCCCACCAAGGTTTTACCTTTAACAGGGTTTCCTTGACAAAAAATATTGTGTTATGGTGTTGGCATTTACTGTGTTATCATTTACATTTGTATACTTGGTTTATAAAGTTTAAAGTTTAATAATCTATATTACAACTGATTCACCCCCCCCCACCTCTTAGCTGTCTTGTGGACTATTATTCCTAACATATCCAAACTCAATTACACTAAACTAAAGATCAACACTTCATCTTTTATTGATTGAAAGAGTGAAGTATAAGATTCATAACAACTGTAAAACAACAGAATGTAAACTATCACCCTTTCTTCTCACGCAGGAGCGGGGATTTATTTAAAGAAGAAAAACATCTAACTCCTAACTGATCACACCATAGAAATAGGTGGAGCTTTTATTACAATCCTACCAAACATAAAGGGAAAATATAAAATTGGAGATAGAATAGGTCCAGGAAAGAGGAAAGAACTACTTTTGACAACAAATTTAACTTCCCACTCTCTCCTAGATTTCTTTAGATAATTCATTATGTTGCCTTGGTCTTTTCTCAACTGCTGCTACCTTGATCACCCTGGATCCACTTGCTGGTGTTGTGCTTGATGTTTCTCTATGTGACCCTACTGCAAGACTGGGTCAAGCATCTAGTGCATTGGTGCATTTTACCTAGCCTAGGAAATGGTTGTTATATTGATGCACTACACTTCATATGTTAGGATAGATACATTTATGGTAATCAACACAAAAATATGCATGCATCATTCATGTTCAAACAACTAATTCATTCATAGAGACATAATCATAATTGCAAAGTAAATAACATAGCATATTCATCCAAGCATAGAATATTAAGTGTGTTTTAACCATAGCATAGGTTTGGTGGTAGCATGCCACTTAACAACAATTCTGAGTATAAATTATTTGAGAAAGTATGATAAAATAGGGAAAATGTGCTAGCAAAAGCTATCCTAGGGCATCTAAAATATGGCATTAATATACCTCATCACACCCCCCTCTTATTATTACTTAATCCTAATATACTCATCCTCAAAAAATTTATGAAATGGGAAACCTTCTCCTTGTTGGCTTCTGAATGGCCCATTCTGATAAGGACTCAATAGGACTCTTATGTATATCCCTCTATAGATCTTCCTGCTTGCTTAAACCCTTGAATTTTCTTCAACAAATCAAGCTCATAGTCAACAGGAGTGAACTGTCTTTTTAAATTTTCTACCATTTGATCCCATCTTGTTATCTTCTCCTTCCCTCTTGTATTTCTCTCTGACTGAACCTCATTTCATAAAATTTTAGCACAACCTTTCAGGTTGGCATTTTCAATTTTGACCCTCTAATGATATTTTACTTCTTCATACTCAAAATACTCTTCCATATCATTGATCCAATCGATCAATTCTTCTAGATTAATATTTCCTAAAAATGTGGAAACTTCAATTTTTGGTCTTTTTTCAAATTTTTAATAAACCTTCAAAAACCTATCTTTCTCACGATCTCTAGCCACTTCTTTCTCTCCTTTAAACTATTCTTCTTCTTCATATTAATCCTCACTTTCATCTCTTTCCCTAATATTGGTTCCTCTATGTAACTCCTCTTACAGTGCTTGCACTATCCTTTGGAGGACTCTAAAACCCTCTTCTATCACACTCACAACTCTTTCACCGTGGTTTCTTCTTGGAGGAATTTTTTGCACTTATCTCTTAGACCCACAACCATATTCCTAGTGTGAATTTCCTCATGCTCGGCAATCTATCTACACACTTATGAACATATTCTTTGATGCCACAAATGAATAGTACTCCCCTTACACACTCAACACATGCTCTGATATCACTGATGAATGGTACTCCCCTTACACACTCAATATATGCTCTAATACCACTCATAAAGGGTACTCCCCTTACACACTCAACACATGCTTTGATACCACTTGATAAAGGGCACTCCTCTTAATAAAACAAACACACACAACACAATAGAGAAATAAAAAAGAAATTTCAAGAACTAAATAATTGCAAGAACAAAAACTCTTGCATTCTATTATCTTCAATGAAATGACATTACAATATTCATAAATATAATAGGCTATAGCCACATGGGAATTTTCATAACAATAATCTAAAATCTTGAACCACCATATGAACCATTAGAACTACTCTTGGTAACCCCTATTTGTCTTCTTTATCTTTGGAAGTTTAACAACCCTGAAAGGTTCTATAAATTGTAACCCATATTTTGAGGTTGACCTCTTATATTATTTCTCCTTATGTCGGTTCCCAAAAAATGTTTTATGCTACTAAGTTCCACCAGTACACTCTTCACCAAATTCTAAGGAGTTGCCAACTCTAATTATTAAACTTCCTAAGAGGACTGAGCCAAATGAAAAGGATACTAAACTATCCTTCTACACTTAGGGTTATCTAAGACCCAGGGGATTCCTTCAATTCACTCACAACCTCTACACCTATCTTGTGAAATTAAAAAAACTAGAATAAATCTCACATAAACCCAACACAAATAGGAGAATGTTGCATATTGGCAAAATCTTCAGTGATCCTCAACTAAATTGGAGCATGAGATGGGTATTACTGTAACACAACATAAAACAAAATGGTTTAACATGATTTAATCACATTTATAGCAAGGTTAGGTGATTTGAAATAGTACATGACTTAGTAAGACACCATAGCATTGATCAATGCCTAACTCCACTGGGTATCGAAGTCATAAGAACATAAATTTCAGTATGGCAGAATTACAATAAATAGCTTTTAGATCTGAGAAAATATTGCCATACAATATTTTTAACTACAACCCTAACCCACACTTCTTAAAAATATCCTTGCATAAACCTCATGAATCTATAAATTAGCTCAAGCACTTAGTTGACTATAAGATCAAAGCATGAAATAAACTCACATACATCATAACAATGCACTGAAACGGAAAGAAATATTTGATTTTTCTTCATTCAAAACTCATACACAAGAGAGAAATGGATCAAAAAATATATTAGTGTGTTTTCCAACTACTATCTTTATTCATACATTTATTTACAAGTTATAAACTCAAAACTTGCGATAATAAGAGACATAATCCCTCAAAATTTTCTTTATAAATGCATTACAAAATTTAAAACATTGCCTAGACACTTGCTACTAGAACCTATTGATTAAAGAATGATGAGAGATGACATTGATGGTGATTATATGGAGTATGGTTGTCATTTTTAGAAAACAATTGGATAGGTAAGACAATTTTGTGTAAGCAAATTAAGTTATACCAACTGGTATACAATAATAACCAATTAGTAAAGTGAAGTCAAGTCAGACGGATAACCAGTGAATAGAATAACAGATAAAGGATCGATCAATAAAGGAAGACAAGTATGGTATCAGTAAACTAGAAGGTATAAGGACAATAGGTATACTAAAATTTGTGACCGTGACTCTTAGGTAAAACCGGTAAAGGCATAAGTGAATAAATCAACACCAGACAATTTAGTGAATAGGTAAAAGTTTAAGGTTAGAGAACAGTTTTGGATGATTGGCTAAATGCGTAATGACAGTGGATGATTCAATAAATCTGGACAACATGAAAAATGTGGTACATTGTTTAAATATTTGAATATTTCAATTCATTAATAAGTGTGCATAGATATGAGCATGACTCCAAGGTACATTTGGACCAATAGAAATGAAGGAATATTTCACATTGTGAATAACAACTTGAAGTTTGTTATGGACAATGCAGTAAGGATTTAAAGTTTCTACAAGTTATTTGTAATTGATAAAGAAATTTTGGAGGGAAAAAGAAACCCTAATTAGGTTTATATTCAAAGGTAAACTCATTATATAAGGTCATGAGGTGAAGAGAGTTAAGAGGTTAGAGAAGCAGTTAAAGTGTTAATGAAAAGTAAAGATCTTGGATAGTGATTACAAATCTATTCTCAAAGAATATTCAGGATTGTATTCTAAGAAATAATAGAGCATAAAAGATATTATTATCATTGAGGAGTGCATATTACATGTCAATTTTATTTTTTTATTCCCAATAGTTTCAAAAAGATAAAATCCCTTAACCGGGTAGTTTCTGTTAGAAACATAAAAGCTATAAGAATCCAAGAGAGTGCAAAAGGAATATTTTTACCAAGTACACGTGCGCGCACACACACACACACACACACACACAGAGAGAGAGAGAGAGAGAGAGAGAGATTTTCCTTCAATAGATCAAACACCAAGATTCACCAAAATGCTCCAATACCAAGACAAGAACACAAGGATTTTGAAAGGGGAAAAAACAAGAAAAAACCCCTTGTAAATAATATGAATGAGGCAACAAGCCATGAAAGAGAGAGAGCTTGAGCAAGAAGGTCATTAAAAAATTGTGAGAGAAATAATGAGAATGAGAGAAGAAGAGAGAAGAAATCGCATGAGAACCAACTTGTACCACATTCACATAAAGTGTGTTCCATGTGTAGGAATCCTCTTAAGGAGGAATATCTAATTTCCTTATTAAAGGAATTAAAAAAAATGTGACATGTCCTCCTACTTGGACTAGAGGACAAATACAACTTAGGATACCTTGGTTTATCCTTTAATTACATATTTCACCAAGGAAAGATTAATTTATAATACCCCCCTTTAATATTTACTTGGGGTGTTTGCAACAAGGGGTATGAAACCCATTTTTTTACAAAAATCTGCAACTTGAACTTCAATATAAGGAAGAAATTGTATTGTCTCCAAGTTTGCAAGTAGTATTCTAGAAACATGATGCACAAGCAGCTTTGGTAGAGCCAAGAGAAGTAAATGGGTCCTTTAAATGTGTTCAAGTAGAAGTATATGCACATCTGCAAGTAGTCTTTTGATTCATAGGATATGTGTAAATGAATTGATGTCTTTGTAAAGGTCTGTGATATATCACCTGAATTAAATAATAGAAAAAACACAAGTAGATTTCCCATAGTTGGGATCTGCCCTTGATACAAATCAATACACCTTTGAAAAGAAACTCATAATACGTATCATAAAATAATTAAACTTTAGATAAATTTTGAAAACTTTAGAATGAGATAAGCATGAACTATCATAAAAATGTGCAATGTAGCTAACATGATATCAAGATAAACCATATGCTCAAAGTTTCAAAAAATAACAAGCTAGGTATGAAAGTATTTATCAATGCTCTCATGAAAGAAATATACTAAAACACAAATGACCAAAGACAAGGTCAACTAATGAAACCTGCATCAACAATGCATAATCACATGGATATAGACAGTCCACTAATGAGTCATCCCACTGCAAGTGAATGGGTCTAGAAATCCACCACCTACATGACCCACGTTCTAAGAAATGAAGTATGCAAATCATTATCATGTTAGTATATTAATCAAAGAAATATGAGAGAGACGATGATAAAATTAAAATAATATGAGACTCAAGAACCAAATTGACTCAAGATCCTGATTTTCCAAGCATGTTTACCGTTGTGAGACATAAAACAAGATTATGAGGAGTAATAACATATTGCCTACCAAAGATATCCAACAAAATTCAAGTAGGATTTCAAGAACAATAACCTCACCAAAAAAAAAGGTAGAGAAAGTTGATAAACATCAACTGAAGTAAGCACAACCCAATGCAGCTTACAAATGGAACAAGATAATAAACATCAACTGAGTAAGTACAACCGAGTGCAACTTACAAATGGAACAAGTTGATAAGCATCAACTGAGTAAGTGCAATCCAGTGCACCTTACAAATGGAACAAGTTGATAAAAATCAATCGAGTAAGTGCAACCCAGTGCAACTTACAAATGGAACAAGATGAACCCATAAAAGATGCAACTAAGTGCATAACAATAGATCATATAAAACTGATAGCAATTAATGCTAAATAATGAGATAAATTCACTGGAGGGCAATGTTGTATGATAATACTTGAACAAACTATAATTTAGCATCAACAATAACTTTAGGTGTGATGGATCATACATATGTCACATATCTTTTTGCTCCTTAAAACAAGAGTTGGATCAATTACCATATTGCATAAAAAAGGTTGACATAAATGCAAGAAATTACCTCCTTGCTCAAGTTAAAATTAATTACCCCCTTGTTTAAAGGAGTTTGAAAAATATTTTTCCCATGAAAAAAATATGAAAGAACTTCTCATGTTAAACTATTATTGATATAATTTCAAAAAGTTGAACGTTTTGTTAGCTAAAATAAAATTACCCCCTTCACATGAATAATAATTCCAATTTTTGAAGAAAAATAAAATGATATTTATATAGCTAAGAATATACATTTTGCTTTAAAAAAAATTACATTACACAAAGCTTTTTATTTACTTAAACAATTTTTAATAAATAAAAAAATTATCTTAATAAATTTAAAAAAATATCTAAAAAAACTTTATTTTCATGATATAAATCATTTGAAATTTAAATTTGAAAAATAAAACTATTTTACTCGATAGACATCATTTAAAAAAATGTAGAGTACGGAAAACAAATACCCCCCTTACTGTGAATTGATTGTAGTGTTTATATTTTAAAAAAATTAAATAAAGCTTAATGAATACTCAAATTTAAAAAAAACAAAATATAAATTAAACTTTAGTAAATAAAATAGGATTTTAAGAAAAGTATTATAAGTTTACTATTAAAAAAGTAAATAAACTTTCATTCTTTAAAATTATGAGACACGTGTATTAAGGAAAAGAGAAAAGCATAAAATTACTTAGAATCAATAAAGCTTATTATGAGCTGACATCATCCATGTGACTTTAAGTAAAAGATAAACAAATTTGGTTAAAAAGGGGGTATGAGTATTTAAACGCACATTGACATAAATGACAAATCTGAGATAAGACAATAATTAGCAAAGGGAATAAAGTCAGATTTAAAACAAATATGTTCCAATGAATACAAAGTAGAGATTGTGAATTAGCAGGCTTGGTGTTACAAAAGGAAAGGAAAGAGACAAAAGACACATGTTACAAAACAATGGATGAGCATAGGCATTTTTGCGCAGAAAAATAGGTAGACATAAAAATAAAAGATTGTTCTTGTATTTGAAAGCACACTACAAAGAGACGTTAAAAAAAACAAATGGACAACAATAATGAAAAATACAAGACGTTAAAAAATGGACAGAATCGAATATCACAGAGATATAAAATTGAATGAAAGGAAATATAAGAGATAAAGATTGATTGAAAACTTGAACTATGAATGAATTCAGCAATACAAAGGAAATATGGAAAAAATGCAATGATAAACTACAACTACAAATACAGAAGTATGAGACAAAGTTAAATTTGTATTTTGATTTTCAAGTCAGAAATAATTTTTTTTAAATGATTTTGAAAACAAGGTAAAGAAACTAAAGTTGTAATGACTCAATTATTTAAAAATAAGTGTTCAAACTAACGTTATGATTGATCAGAGGAAAAGGTTGGAAGCTGGAACAATGTTAAAGATGCAGGAGATATAAAAAATGTCAGAGCAGCAGAGAGAAGCAGAGAGGGTAGTGTTTTAAACAAGATCATCGTCGACCTTTAAAACATAGAGTGTTGAAGGAAGTGAACAATATGCAGGTGGAGCAGGTCAACTTTGCTTGGATAGAAGTAATGGGAGGGAAGTCAAAAGGATTGGAGCCTACATTTGAACAACAGAGGAGCTGAAGGGAGGACAAAAATTGCATTAGAATACTAGAAAGAATGGAATCCCATGCAAAAGGGAAGAACAAGCTTTTGGAAGGTTTTATTAAACAAGCTTCTGTGATACAAAGGATCTTCTCGGCAGGGTGAGAAGGAATGACGACCAAGTACTAGTCTTAACTTGGCTTTACATATTGAAAAGGATTGTGCAATGTGTGAGAGGGGCTGCGTAGAAAATATTGCAATGAAGTGTGGAATAAAATACAAGTGATAATATAGCAAAAAAGACTCATACAACCCTGCCATAACATTAGATGTCAATATTAATATATACTTCAAACCCAAACATAAACCAAACACTACCAGCACTAAAGAACTCCAGTATTAATGTTGCGAGAGGTAATGAAAACAATGTTTTTGCGTGAGGATATGAAACCAGAGGGAAAGTTGTGCATGATATTATATGCTACACTAGATGCATACAAAGTAAATGAAGGTAAGGGAGATAATATGCAGACAAAGCTATACAAAAAAGGCAGATGTGCAAAATATAATGCTTGATATACAATGCTTGAAGACAAGTCTGCACTAAGGATACAATATGATGCACAAAGAATATAATAATGTTGCATTAGATTTAAATAAATGAATGTATAATGTTGCGCAAGGTTTGAATATGGTTGCACTATGGAATAAGATAATAAATTGCACTATGAAAGGATCTAAGGAGCTGCGCAATGTCTGCAGGAGACCATGCAAGGAAATAGAGATGATGTTGCGCTAAGGAAGGATGCCAGAAGCAAGAGAAATGAATTATATAATGCTGAAAGAGGAGAAAAGTGAGAGGGGATCCTGCCAAACAATATAAAGCTATAACAATATAAATAACAATAGAGAGATATTAGTAAAGATAGAACCTGCAAACACAAATAAACTCTGATGAACTATATTAAATACTAAGGAATGATTACAAACAGAAACCATAAATTAGAAATATAACAAAATAAATAGATATCAAATGAATCCTAAAAGAGCAATACAGATTTAAGAAAAGAAAAATGTATATCAGATTCAAGAGATGTTAAAAATATAGTGAAAAGATTACACAAGATATAAACTTGCAAATATGATTGTTAGAGTGAACAAAAAAGTATGAAGGAAAACCTTTGCGGTTGTGTGATAGAGGGTGAGTTAGATCTTTAAAAAAAACTTGAAAAAGAGATGAAAACACTTAGATCTGGTGGCAAGCCATCCAGAAAAAGTTAGATCTTTCAAAAAAATTGAAGATAAATTAATAAACTTAGATTTTCAAAGAGAATGAAAGAAATCCCTGCAAACAAGACTTAGAAAAATGAAAAATCTGATTTCTTCTCCTCAATGGAGATATATTTCAACTGTTCCTACATGCACACTCAAAACAAGGATTAAACTAGCTCTGATGCCATGTTAGAAACATAAAAAAAATGGAAAAGATATAAGGAAAGTATCCAAGAGAGACTGCAAAAGGAATATTTTTACCAAGTACAAAGAGAGAGAGAGAGAGAGAGAGAGAGAGAGAGAGAGAGAGAGAGAGAGATCAAACACCAAGATACACCAAAATGCTCCAANAGAGAGAGAGATCAAACACCAAGATTCACCAAAATGCTCCAATACCAAGACAAGAACACAAGGATTTTGAAAGGGGAAAAAAAAAAAAAAAAAACCCTTGTGAATAATATGAGTGAGGCAATAAGCCATGAAAGAGAGAGAGCTTGAGAAAGAGTCTCATTACAAAATTGTGAGAGAGAATGAGAATAAGAGAAGAAGAGAGAATAAATCCCATGAGAACCAACTTGTGAGAACCAACCTTCAGAAGTGTGTGAGAAACATCTCTTAAGTAGAGATAAGTGAAGGAGTTTGCATGTAACTCCCATATCCTATGAGTCCCACATTCACATTAAGTGTGTGTCATGTGTAGGAATCCTCTTAAGGAGGAATATCTAATTTTCTTATTAAAGGAATTACAAAAAATGTGATGTGTCCTCCTACTTGGACTAGAGGACAAATACAACTTAGGATACCTTAAGTTACATATTTCACCCAGGAAAGATTAATTTCTAACAGTTTCTCACTAGACTTTTTTTGTAAATCCCTTAATAGGGTGAACACTATAATAGTGGGATTAAATCCTTTAACAAAGTAGTCTTTAATAGTACTAAAGATACTTCTAACAAGGTATCAGTCACTCCTAATATGTTGAGTCACGTAGAAAGAGACATATTGTAAGCTCCTATCATAGTACTATTTTCTACTATAGTGAGAATATTGTGGGTTTCATCCTCACCATGGTTTTTCCCTCTGACAAAAGGTTTCCACAATAAAAATCATAGTTTTATGTGTGTGCATGTGTTGTCATTTGATTCACTGTACTTTTACTTTACATTTGTAGTTATATGCTTATTAGTTTGAAGTTTTATTTGTTGTAATTGAAAGGTATAAGCATAAGTCTAAATTTTTTATCAGAACTGGTTCAACCCCCCCCCCTCTCAGTACCTATTATTTCCAATAAATGGTATGAGAGCTCATACTCTCTAGAGGAAAATTTTGACAAACTTGGGGAGTAGATCCGAGGAGATGGAAAGTTGTAGGTGTGAAAGACAGTTGGAGGCAGCCAACAATATCATTGAGGAGTTGAAGAACAAGCTTAATACTTCATCAAAAAAAATGAAAGAATTGTCTGAACATTTAAGAGAAATTCTATATAGCATTGATGAACTATAGTAGGAAGTGTTAACTCTGAATAATTTGAAGCTACAATAGGAAAGGAAAGGAAAGGAAAGGAAAGGATATTTTATAGTCCACGATACTAGCCATATGTTTTTTGGTCTACATATGGTGACAGCAATATGGGACTAGCATGTACTCCTTGTGGGAGGCACCTAACTATGCTACAAACAATGCATACATGATGGAAAAGAACAAGATCTTGATTCAAGAAGCAACCAAGATGAAAAGAGAACAATAAATTCAAGCCATAATGATGTGTGAAGTGCTTGAAGGCATGAGAGATGCTGAAGATGCAAAAAGGACTATTGAGACTGCAAATAAAAATGTTGGAGAACTTATCAGAGAAAAAGATATTATACTTCAAAGGTTAACACATGAGAACCATGCATTGAATGAACAACTAAGTGACACCAGTGATGAAGACTTACAAATGTGTGCTGAGATTAAAACACTAAGATATGAGAATGAGCAACTCAAAGAAGACTTGAAGATTGAGAGAGAGACAAATGAAAAAATTAATAAATATGAACAAATCATGCAGAAGATCAATGAGAAACTGAAGAATCAAAGGTGACCTAGAGATACTTCTGGCCTAGGATATATCAGTGACAACAAATTTGAAAAAGGAGAATCATCAAATTTTGGTGTTGGACAACAATCAAATATTCCTAAGGTTTATACTAGTCCACAAGGAAAGAATCCTACTAAACCCACTTGCTATAATTGTTTAAATCCTGGACACGTTGCTAATGTCTGTATCAGCAAACGTTTCAATGTTCCTAGAACTACTCATTTTAATGGTTACTGTTATAATTGCAATAAGTGTGGTCATCAAGATTATGAGTGTAGGTCAAGGACCAATAGTAGATCATCTGAGGGGAGTTTAAATGGTTATTTTTAGTCATTAAACAAATGTTTACACAAGATAGAACATTGCAAATCAACAAAACCTAACAAACCAATGAGGATTCTAAGAAGAGAAGGTAACATGAATTTCATATGCACTATTTGTGGAAACTATGGACACATGGCTATGAATTTTTGATTAAGAAATTATGGAGGCAATGTTGGACCCTAAAGGAAAAAAAGTATGGCATGTTTTTACTGTCATAAGGTTGGACATATTGAAAGAAATTCTAGGTATAGGAACTGGTCACCAATCAATGAAAATAGGAAAGGTAAAAGGATTGTTAATGTTGAAGAAGTGATGAATGAGATGAAAAAGGTATGGGTGAAGAAGGAAGAAAGTAAAGAATATTTTAATACATCGATGGGTAACCCAACATCCTCTAGCTCAAGGGATTCTGATGACATTATTTTTCCATTAGTATGCAAAGAACACTTTCGATAATCATATACCGAAAGATGGGATAAGAGAAAACTAACAGAATAGTTCAAAGTGTAAATTGAAGACACAATGCAAAACCAAAAGTGCTAAGAGGAACCCAACAGGAAAAACCCGATAAATGAACCTGATAAGAAAAGCACAAGAAAAATTGAAAGAGAAAAAACAGAGGAACTTGACACAGTAAGGGAACCCGAAGGACAGATCAATCAAAGGATCACTAAAAGATAGGTAAACTGATTTCTATGTAGATCGAGCATCAGACACCAAAAGTCAGTTACATCCTAAAAAAAGTGGATCTGACTTCCATGCAGATAAAACATTCATATTCTATTTATATAGAGTCTTGATTTGTTTTAAAACCATTACTTAAGGGACAAGAAACATTATTGTAAGTTTTTTAATCAGTCTAACTGATTTAAAACATATAGACTAAAAGATCAAGGTCAAGTTGTAAACCTATGATCATAGAGTTAATATTATTTTATGTGAAACTTAATTAGGTCAATCTATCTTATAAATTGATGTTATAGTCATTCACTATTATGGATGTGAGAGGATGAATGTATCCTACGAGCACATCTATGGATCCGATTGAAAGTTTCAAGAACCAAAACTAAAAAAAGAGAATTTGGTTATCAAGAACCAAGAACAGAGGCTACCTAGCAACAGAGGTATTATCCAATCACATTAGGTGATACACTTATACATGTAATCTTGAATGGATCTATAATCATAAATAGGATATTGCATACACTCACGTCGAAGTGTAATTTTCTTACATTCTAACAAGTGAAGCAAAGTGTAAAATCCTTTCAAGGAAGGTGGATTTAACAATCTAATTGTAAATATCTTAACTGAGTGCACACTAAATAGTGTTGCTAAAGCTCTTAATAGAGTAGACTTTAATAGGTCTCTAAAAATACTCCTAACAGGGTAGATCATCAGAAGTGATCAAATTGTAAGCCTTAATCGGCCCCTTCCAATCTGCAGATAGTGAAGAATTTGTGGGTGCCATCCCCACCACAGTTTTTACTTCCTAACAAGATTTTTCTGCATTATCATATCTTATGTTATGATTCAATTACTTTCATGAATGTTTCTATGAATGTTCACATGTTTAATTAAGTTAAAATAATTGATATGTTTTATATCAAGATAGTATAGAACAAATGGTTGGATAATCAATTGATTACATAAAGGTTAAAGGATAAAAGAGATAAAAGTTTTAGAGGTACTGATTCACCCCTCCCCTCTTAGTACACACTTCCCATTAATTCCAACAATTGGTATCAGAGCTA
This sequence comes from Thuja plicata, assembly GCA_018584345.1. Classification (NCBI taxonomy): domain Eukaryota; kingdom Viridiplantae; phylum Streptophyta; class Pinopsida; order Cupressales; family Cupressaceae; genus Thuja; species Thuja plicata. The sequence goes on along the minus strand of MU222466.1, from coordinate 157,900 downwards.
AGTCTCTTATTTGGAAAGCTTAAATGCTTAAGAGAAAAGATCATACAATGGAGAAGTATAGACTTGACAAGAGTATTGACAATCAGAAGCTAGAAATTCATATCTTCTATGAGTAGTATAAAGAAGCTAGAATCAATATGAGATAGTTGTTAGATGAAAGAAAGATTATGGCATCTCACTATAATGAGACAGATTACCATGAGGAAGAGATACTAGATTTCTTTGAATCTTCAGGATCAACTACTAGCAAAACATCAGACACATCAGAAGAAAACATCACAACCTTAAATGAAATCAATCAACATCTAGCTGGACAAGTAAAATCTCTACAAATTGGTCAAGAGAAATAGATGGTAAGAATAATTGATGTCATGAACAATGCTTGACAAGTAAAATCTCTACAAATTGGTCAAGAGAAATAGATGGTAAGAATAATTGATGTCATGAACAATGCTTGACAAGTTGAGCAAGAAAAAACACTATCTATTGATGATAGAAGGAATATTACGGAAAAGCTACAAGAGAAATAGTCAGAAATACAAAGGTTAACAAAACATCGTCATGAGATTACAAATCAGATTATTTTTATGAGTCAAGAGGAAAATAGAATGAATTTTGAACTCATTGAAAGAATAGAAGCTATTGGTGAGCTAAGGGAAGAAAATGAAAAGCTTAAACAAGAACTCAGAATTCAGCAGCAGCATGATGAAATTATCAAGAGAGCTGAAGAAAGCATAAAAGAATGGATGATTTTCTTGATGGACAACGAAGAATCAACAACAACACCAAACTAGGCTATAGCGAGAATGCAGAATCACCCATTCAAGATGATCCAAAGAATGTCATGCAAATCCAAGACCAAGAAATTTGACATGCAATCACTATGGAAACCAAGGCCACACATCAAATGTATGTAGGAGAAAAATGAAAGGTATTCCTAAATCCACATCTTCATTCATAGGATTTGTTATAAATGTAACAAGAAAGGACATAAAGTATATGAATGTAAGTTTGAGATGAAAAAACCAAAGAAGGAAACCTACATGGACAAGTACTGTCCTACTTGCAAAATGAATGGGCACACAACTCTTGAATTCTAGAAGAAAAAAAAGAAAGCATGGAAGCCTAAAGGTCAAGAAACTGCCTATCAACTGAAAAGAGTCGGTAACTAGTATGTATGGGATTACAACACATGGAAAAATTGTACAGCATGTGGAAGATTTGGTCACATTGTTTCAAATTGTATGAGATAGTGGACAAGAAAATCTAGAGGCTGGACTAACCTCGGAATGGCATGCTTACACTGTCATAAATTTGGTCATCTCAAGAAAGACTGCACAGACCGAATGAAAGAGACCAGCACATTCCCCAATGGAAATACCATTGAACACATCTAGAAGATGAGAAACAAAATGTGGAGGAAAGCTTCAAACAATGATGAAGTTGGACTAAGCAATACAATTAGTGACACCCTATCCAATGGATCTGGTGACATCACCACCCCCACCTAAGAAGAACAAGTATGGAACTGCATTACACTAAGTAGTATTTTACATCAGTTCCATAATATGTTGATGAAATGCCAAATTAGCATAAGTAAAGATGCATCATGGTATTACTTATTAAAATCTATGAAAAATATTCCATCGGGTAATACATACCAAAATCCATCAGTATACACTCAAAGCTGAATTGTCTACACTTACTGAAAATAGTCGGTTAACATGTAAAAGCTAAAGTTGCTAGTGTAAACCAAAAATTGTCGGTAATCAAAGCAAGTTGAAAAAATCATCTTCGCCAAAACATCGAAACCCATCAATAAAAGTAAGAAGTTATACAATTTCCCCGAAGCATCACATTGTCACCGAAAAGAGAAGTTAGTGTTTAACCTGACAAATCAATCTTCACACACCAAGGAGTGGTTGAGCATTAATGACTTGACTTAGGGAAAAATTCTATAAAAAGGTGATGGAAGGATTTTATTTCTCACCTGCGACTTGAGGGAATGACCAAAGCGAGAAGAGACAACATTGTAGAAAAAATCCAATACATTACAAGGCACTCCAAGTAGATTAGTTGCAACAACAGAGGTTGAAGTAAGTACTAAGCATAACTGTGAACTTTGTTCATCTTTTACGTAAAGCCCTAAATGTCTAAAATAATGGCCATGACTTCAAGAACCAATAAACTAAAGAGCATCAAGAAGGATAAGGTCAAACTTATCAATAATTCTACCTATGTGGAACCCCATTACTAGATATGCCTACAGGTTGCATCACAACCCGACAATGTTGGAGATTTCTCGCGAATACCAACTAGGGTTTTTCTTGTCAAAGATGTGCGAGCATACATTCACTACAAGATTGTAGAAATAAGCGACCTGGAAGTTGAACAATATTTCAAGAAGCTATGTAATGATGATGGATCTATTAAAGATGAGCACAAGCACATAGAAGTGAAAGGGCTCACAAATTCCCTATTGTTCCCAAAGGTATTCAAGACCGAATGGATTCGGTTAGTACTGAGCAGAATTCACAACCATAAGCTATGGTTGGATGAGCCTAAAATGATAACCCAAGATGTTATTCATGCAGTCACTGGTTATCCTATAACCGATAAAGTAAATACATTAAAGCACCCACCCAAGGCTGAAATTAAAAAGAATACAGGAGCTAAGTGTGATGGAAGAGGACTTAAGGTATCCACTATCACAGATGATGAACTGAAATTTGGAGCATGTGTCCTAGGCTACAAATTCTTTCAAGCTAGAAGGATGAACAACATAGAATTCAGAGCAATGGATACAGCATATAAGATTGTAAAGAAAGGAACTTAGTTGGATCTTTCAGAACTTCTACTCAACCAGTTAGAGGAAAACTTAAAGACAATAAGAAATGCAAAGACAAATTCATGTAAGGTTGGCTCACTTATCATGTACATTTTCTTTTACTTCCAAGAATATTTTCCATCATTAGGAGATGTAAAATGGGATACAACTAGACTAGTCACCATACAGATCAGTGAGTATATAACATCACTAGGAGACAATTTTGAGATAGTTATTGATGAGTACTTTACTTGATTCAAGGAGAGAATGCAGAAAAGAGTAAGGATCCCAAAGCAACTAATTGAGAAATTCAAGAATGCTATATGTTTCATGGTTGACATAGATTACACATATATCAAACCTGTTGTACCAAGAATAGCATGGCTACAACCACTAGACTATGAGGTAAACATAGATCAAGCATCCAATGTCATCGATGCATTGATAAATGAGCCCTTAGAAAAAACACAACCAAAGTTTGACACTTATGAAGAAGCCAAAGAAAGAATAATAATTGGCTTGGTTGTGAAGCAAATATACAGGAAGAAAGATAAAATGGTAAATAAATTGAAGAAAATGTTGTTGGTTACAGAGGAAGAAACCGAACAAATAGAAGAAACTGAGGGACAGTCACCCATCGATGAGGCTGAGCAGGAAAGTGGCTCTGAGTCTACAGAGTCAGATACTCTATTACCAAAACCAGCTAAGAAGCCTAGAACCATAGCTTATTCAAGGACTAGAAGTCAAACAGCTAAGGACACAAGTCCTTCACCATTGAAGAAAGGTCAAGTAAGGACCTATAAGAGAAACCCTCCAACCAAACAGTCCAAATCTACAAAAAGAAGAAAGTTCATTAGAACTAAAGAGAACATTGAGGACATAGAATAGGATGAAGGTGTTCACAAGGAGAAGAGTAAGATCCCTAAAACCATTGATGAGGTATATGCATTAATGGTTAAATCAGGATCAATTACTGAGTCAAAATTTAGAAGATGGTTAACTCTGGATCCCTTGGACCAGAACAAGATTGAAGAGGCAATCATCAAAATGATGAGTACATTTAAATATGTACCAGTACTATTTTATGACAAAATTCCCAATGCATTATATGATAGAATATCTCCCAGATAGACCTATGCATTGAAGAATGAGAAAGAGGTAAGGGAAAGAGTCTTTGTTTCTCTTATGCCTCCCAAATCCAAAATGGAAGAAATCAAGGAAATGATGGAGAAACTACTAAGAAGGATGCATATACAAAAGAAGATGAAGTACATAAGGATACCGATGAAGGAGCTAAAGATGAAATTCCTGAGGAAACTAAAAAATATTCTACAGATAATGTCAAGGTTGATGTGGAGATATCCACTCAAAACCAACAAGATGACACCAAAGAATAACAACAAAAAGAGGCAACACCCCCAATCACTTCATCCAGCACAATAGATAGAGCCAAGAAATTGGCTGTGATTCTACATTCAAGTCAAACTCAGAAGAAGAAGAAGAAGAAGAAGAAGAAAACCAAAAAGACTAAGTTGGAAGTCACTCTAGATGAGATAATTGAGATACCCAAATGTGACCCAACTACACTAGACTATGAAGAAATAAAATAGTATGGTGAAATATGCCAAAGGAAGGCACTATAGGAGAAGCTAAGAAAGGAGAACAGAGACTCAATGGTACTAGAGACAACTAGGGACATTTTGAATTAGATTGTACTTGATGTTGATCTTGATCACAATAAACCTATCCTTGATCAACTAGTCACTCTCATCGAGGACATCACAACACAGAACATTGATGTAGAAAAGGCAATTAAGGAGAGAGAAGAGCATAAATATCAGCACAAAATTATAGAAAAGATCAGCCAAGAAGTGCCATAAAATAAGGTAAAGCTTTCAGAATTAGTAAGTCAATTAGATCCAATAATTGCTGAAGCTATTTCCTTGATACAATAGTTAAGCATACTTGATAAATTCACTAAGGATCATAGTGATAAAATAGAAAATTTAGATTCTGATCTAGCTACAAATGCTAAAGGCTTAACCACTGATGACACTGCAATAAAGTTACATTATGAGAAAATTGTTGAGATAAAAAGGTTAAGACAGGAACTGTGGGAAGAAGAAACACAATTTAGGGAAGAGGTTACCAAGCTCTAGGATCAACTTCTACCAAGTCTTACACTACTTCAATAGCATATCACTTCAGAAAGGCAACTGATAGCCACCCCCAAGATGTTTGTAGCAAACAACATCTACGATATGCATGCAAGGATCACACTTGAGCACATGGCTCTAGACAACCTGAAGGACAAATGGGAGAAGATGATGGAGGAAATGAAGTCCTCACACTCTCACATTTTTGATAAGCTATAGGTATACACCTTTTCCCTTAATATCAAAAAAGGGGGGAAATAATTATATGTACAGATGGGAAACTATACAGTACAAAAAAAGAACAAAAAAAATGGAGAATAATTATATGATATGATATATACAGGACAAGGTGAAAAAGAACAAAGTATCGTGTACATACACTTATACTATATTGGCATATGTATAGGGGGAGTCATGAAATGACTAAGGAATATATATGGTGTACATACTAAACATTATGTTATTATTTTGCGCATATAAGTTTTTGATACTAATGTCAAAGGGGGAGATTGATGACATTATTTTTCTATTAGTATGCAAAGAAAAATTTCGGCAATCATATACCAAAAGATAGGATAAGAGAAAATTGATAGAATAGTTCAAAGGGTAAACAGAAGACACAATGCAAAACTAAAAGTGCTAAGAGGAACCCGACAGGAACAACTTGACAGAGGAACCCGATAAGCAAACCACAAGAGAAACTGAAAGAGAAGAAACAGAGGAACACAACAGAGAAAGGGAACCTGACGGATAGATCAATCAAAGGATCACTGAAAGACAGGTAAACTGATTTCTATGCAGACTGAGCATCAGACACCAAAAGTCTGTTACATCCTGCAAAAATTGGATCTGACTTCCACGTCAGATAAAAAATTCATATTTTGTTTATAGAGTCTTGATTTCGTTTAAAACCATTATGTTCGTTGTATTCCCAGTTCTGGTGTTTTCCATAAAATTTTTGATATCTTCAAGACTGAGAAGTGCACAAAATCTGAAAATGTATCCAAAGCTACAAGGTCCCTAAGAAAATTCTATGTTATTAGGTTAAAATTTAGAGAAATGGTAAAAAACCCTATCTTAGGTTTCATTATATGCAAAAGTGTTAAAAAACCCTAGATATGTTAATCTAGTTTATATTTTCGAGTTACTTTTTGAAAAGATTAAGTTATAAAAAGGTCATGTGCTTTTTAAGGTTAGTCACCCAGTCTCCTAATGTTAAACAAATATTCCATTTCACAATGAGACTTGCCAATTCACTTTAGTCAGGATATCTCTAAGTGGAAAAGAATATACTTTATAAGTCATTAGACTTAGCGATAAGCCTTTGTCATGAAGTCTCTCATTGAAGAAAACATGATTTAGCAACATGGAGAGAAAAGGGTTAAGTCACGGTGTTGCACAATATATCCTGCGGTTAGTAAATTATCATGAGACTTAGTGATTCCTATAGTCGTGTGGTCTCCTTATCAAAATATAGTTAGTGATAAGTTTAAAGGCTTCAGTCACTATGTATCCAGATAAAAGGTCATTGTTGACGGGACTCTTGTGACCGGGTCTTCCAGCAGAGGTAAGTTGTCACTGAGTACCAGGGTACCGGCCAACTTTGCCTATAAAGGTTGTCCAGATAAATGAGATTCCCTAGGCCTCCAAGCACGTGAGAGTTAGGTCTTGATGGTACGGGGCTCGGTTGGGAGATGTGACTATTTTCGAGGGGGATAGCTGGTTATCTTCAACTCATTTTCTCCAGGGATTCAAGTAAGTGGGGTTTCTCCAAGCATGCTTACACTTCAACAAATAAACTGAAAAGATACCGCAGGCTTATAAATATTTCATCTACCTATAGTTATTCTAAACATTCAAAACATCAACAATGCTCTAACACACTACACTAAATACCGAAGAAACATACAACCATCAGTTCATATTTCATCAGTAGCAAAGGAAAGGAGGTCGTTAATCTACTTTAAGCATTAGAGAAAAGGACATGAAGAACACAAAGCATAAAATAATGTTAACCTAGAAGACAGAATGCAAACAACATCATTGAGAGAATTCTTCCTTCTTCATTAAAATTTCTTCCAGCAAGCACTGGTGCATGGTACAATGGTGGTTCCAAGGGAGCATCTAACTACTGAAAGCTTAAACTATGGAGCATTGAGCTTTGCAACTGAGAAATGAAAAACTTCTTTGCTGTTACTATGGACTGCAAAATCATCAATTTCACTGACCCTTGGAATGAGGTCTGACTTACTATTTATATACATCTTTCCATCTAACCCTAACCCTAACTTATATTACACTTTACAATAAAATACATTATCTGGTGGCCGGTACTACTTGCGCCACTCTACAAAAGACCTAGAGACAAAAAAGGTTTGTCATGTTAGAAGAATAAGACAAGAAAGGTGGAGTGGAAGAATCAGCCTCGAGAAGAGAGCCAAGAAGGAGAAAGAAGAAATCTGATCCCCTAGGAATCAAGGCTACATGCCTCATAAATGGGAGAGCAGTGCCCTGTCTCCGATGTGCTAGGTGTAACATTCAAGTGGCGCCTTGCAAAGACCATCTCTCAGAAAACCTCTTGCTAATTTGACGTGCCTTGATGTAGCTATCCACCTTCTAAAAACCTTTATTAACTACTTTGAAAGTGACCGGTCAGCCTTGGGGACCGGGACACGGGTCACTTAAAGAATACAAAAATGTAGGATCCAGAATTCTGGGATCCAGGAACTTGCATTTCAAAAGAATAAAGAATACAAGACATCTTCCCTGAGTTTCCTCTAACTCCCAGAGAATCTCTATTGTTACTTACTATTATTGAAGTTCTGGAGGAGATGGGAAATTCCATCTTCATCGATGTCTTTAACGCCAGCCCGTCGGTACTTGGCAACCTCAATCTGTTCTCCTAGGTCTGGAATATTGTTCTTAAATTCTTCAACCATCTTTGTCTCATCATGACCACTGAGTAGCATGCAAGTTATTCACGTCATTTTAGCTCTGTCTATCCCCTCTGAGAATTGATACCTTGATTCCATTAATTCATCAAACTTTCCCAAAACATATTCCTCTGGCGTGCATGTGTCATTGCTAAACAGATCAGCTTTGGAGACCTTTGAAACAAAAGACTTGTATAAATTGAAAGAATATTGGACTGCATTGACCTTATCACATAAATTCCCCACCAGTTTCTTGATTACCCCCAATGTGAGGTCAAGTCTGGAGTGTTGGGTCCTCACAAAATAAAATGACTCTTCTAAAATTTTAGACTCGAAAACAATCTCCTCTCCGAGGCCGATGAGTTCTTCTAACTCAACCTTCCATGCCTCATAATTCTTGATGTCCCCCTCCCATATGTTGATGGTGGTTTCAGCTTGGTGTAAGATGTGGTGTGCTGCATATAAATCTGGGAGTGTGGACACCAAAAAACACCAGATGTTTCCCAACTTCAAGGCAACCCATTCATCAACCGCTTGGGCCTTCTTCTTCATCACCGGTAATGAGTCTATATCACTCTACGAAAGTGGTGCATCTAATGTAGAGGCCCCCGGAGGAATAATTCTAATGGGCTAGGCCAGCTCAGTCAGCAACCCCATGAGGTTCGTATTTTTCTCTTTTTCTGCCTTGAACTTTTGAGCTTCTTTTTTGTAGCAAGCCTCCACTGCCTTGGTTGCTTCTTTTAATAGGTCTAATTCACCCTGTTTTCCTCTCTTCCCCATTGAAACCTTTGTGACATTATAATCTCTAGCCTCAGCCATTTCCTCATCTGCATCTAGGGAAGGTGTCACGATTACTGTGACTAATTCTTTGCCTAGCTCGGTTTGAAGAGTGTGAACCATTCGGGCTTTCTTAACCTTAGGCAGGTTCTGCACCTGAGCCATCATCTCTGCCAAAGAAAGATGGGCTCTAGATTTTGATGGGGCCTTTCTCTTTCAAGATTCCACCAACCACTGTGGTGGTAGGGGTGGCTTTGTAGCCAAAATCTATTCCTGTAACTTTTCCCCAATATCTTGTTGTGCCCCTTCAACAGTATGAGCCTCTTCCAGCTCCTTCCCCATGTCTTCTGACTCACCGATGATGTTTTTTCTGGTGGTACTTATGTCTTTTTCCCTGCCGCCTATGTCTTTGGTGATATTTGCATCCCCATTGGTTCTCCTGGGGTTTTCTTCTTCTTCTTATTTTTGTTCTTCCTCAGCCTCTATTGCTGGGGTGTCTTCTTCTATCGGTACATCCTTTGGTAGTGGGGGAGGAAACAGGTCAAGATCCAACCTTTGCACCGCAATGATTACCTCCCTAAATGTTACCTTTAGAAGTGGCATTTGGAACATGGTGGTTGGGGTTACGATTGTTCCCATAGGTCTAGATTCCCAAACCAATGTCATTTTTTCATTTTAATTCTATTGGCTTGATACTGCCACATCCTATATTTCAGGGACCTCGAAGGTATCTACCTGTTCTGCTCCCATTTCTTCTTCTATTTGTACCTCCTTCTCCCGCGTAGTTCCTGTTCTGGAGCTTCCTCCTACTCTGGGATTTCTACCTCTGGTTGTACGATATCTCCCTACAAATTCCCAAACTCATCAGCCCTAAATACATCATCAAATTCTTGAGGGAGAGTATTTTCTGGTATGTGAGCGTGCTCTGGTTCTTTCTCCAGCTCCGGGGAGTCAGAAGAAATGATTTCTACTTGTGGGATTTGTGGCATACCTAGCTCCGGTTCTATCTTTGGCTTTGGGTTGAGCCTTTTCTTCTGCCTGGTAACCAAAGGAGGCCTTGCATCCCTTAGGGCTGCCCGCTCCTCTTCTAGATCCATTCCTATCACCTTGACCATTAATGCTACTAGTGAAGGGGAAGAGGGAGGACGGACAAGTTTGGTCATGAGCACTGGAGTGGCCAATCGCGTGATCAATTTCCCCCTCATCTGCTGGGAGGCTGCTATCAATTGTTTTAGTTGTTCCTTTATGGGGGTCTCATGTAGAGTTGGAGTTTCCATTATTCTTTTTCCCCTATCCTCTCTTTGTGAAGATGTTTCGGCCCCAAATGTCAGTTTTTGTACCATCGGGCCAGCCCTACGGGTACTTATGGGGCATACTCTCTTAAAGTATTTGTGGCTGCACTTGACCATGTTGCAAGTGATTTCCTCAATGGTAGGCCCCTCCTGGGTGTTCCAGTCTACTAGTGGGAGGACCATTTTGTCAATCCCCTTTGCCTTGTACTGGGGATCTATTGTGGGTCCGACGTCTAAGAAGTCATCTGGAAATTTTTAGAGCTTCAACCTTTCCATCATCCCCATAGTCATCTAGATATAATGCCAGCTCCAGAATTCAACATCATCCTAGAAATCTTCCTAGAAGTCCTCCATGTGATATCAGTGGGGCTTTGATGCCCGGGGAAGTGCCAATGCAATTTTTCCAAGCGAATCAAAGTTCTTCCGCGCTAGATAAAATTCTGTCAAGTTTAAGCTCTTGAGTTCACTGTCTACATCCTTGGCTATGGCCAGACTGCATGAGTAATTCCCACAAGTGATTGGCAATGGAACATTTGTCACCTTCTTTAAAGCATACAAGGCGTACAATTCTAGCAGTTGTCTGCAATATTCCAAGAGAATTATCTTATTCCCATAATGTTTGGGCAACAAGTAAGGCTTCCCAGAGAAGCAGGTTATCCTTATGTAAGTATGCTGTTGGAATTGGATGTAGTAATAGCCATAAATTTTTACCAAATCCATTACCTCCTTGGAGAGGTCATACCCTACATCCCAGGTAGGCATGAGCAGGTTGTAGTAGACGAAGGCGTCATGCACCCGGCAGAAACTAGGGAAACTAGCCTCCCATTGAATTTGTGGAAAATAATCCCAGGGAGACTTCTGACCTGGGCCAATCCCAAGTACACTTGATGTGAGTAGCCCATTTGTGATGGGTCATTTTTGCGCTAAGGCCTAGAGAACATAAGAGGTCATATAGAATTTATGCTTCTGGGCCACCTAAAGGAACTGAGAATCTACATGATTAGAGATAATGGGCAGCCCAATCAAAGTATTCCCCATCGGTGGTGATGCCAAGCAAAAATTATTACATCCACCCTGAGAATTCTCAAGCATGTGGTTTCCCAAAGATCTGACATAGTGCTATCATCCCCATCTAGATACTTTCTTTAAACTCAGACTGGGTGATCTCTAATTTCATTTTCTTGGGGTCCCTCTTCAGAGTCTTGAGCCAATGGTTGTTCATGTATTGTCAGGCTGTGACCTCCAACTGCTAAAATTTCTCTAAGGCATCAGATCTGGTAATGATAGCTGGGTTATCAAACTGAGGAATCCCAAAACCTACCCAAAAATTAGCAACATCGAGAGACACCATGGGGGTGGGATATCTGGTCGGGACTGGGGCTATGAGCATGATGGCCTGAAAAAAAGAGTTGTAATGTGCTGCAAGTGTGAGAATGAGCTCCAGGGCCTGCACTAAGCATGGGAAATAGGTTTCCTTTAGAATCTTGGACACTGGTGTCGGTAATTAATTGAACTTGGGACTCAATCTTTGATTCCATGATGGTGTTTTCCCTCAATTACTTCATGCTGAGAGGCAATTTTTCTAAGGCCCTCTCAATTTTGGATCTGATAGCTTCCCTAGTGACCATCGCAGAGGGAAGTTTCAAACTCCCGGGTGGTGAAGATGTGGAAGCCTCAGACATAGTTAAGGTACATTGTTGTAAAAACCTACAAGGCAAGGTGACCATTAGAATTTGTAGATAAAAATATTCTGGGATCCAGAGATCTTACCATCGAGGCACGTCCTTTTCCTGAAAAGTTAGTTTAGGTTCAAAAATCCCAAGAAGTGTATATATATAATGCAAACTTAGAAAATTAACCCCTATCTAGGCCCGGGGGTTCCAGCATACTTAACAAAAGTAAGATGTGGGTTGGTGAAGACAAAAGACCCGGTGTCTGGAAAACTAACCGTTGGAAGATGAGAGTGAAAAGTGAGCCGTCAGGCCCACATGGATGTCACATGGCTATGCAATAAATGGGGAGTTATGGCGATGGTGGTGCCAACTGTCCAAACGCACAAAAAGTGGAGGCCACTTGGACAACCTTAAATGCATATGTGGGACATAAATGAAACATTAAGGCTGGCTGACGGAGGAGAGAGAAAACCACCTGGTTGAAACTAGTCGAGAGCCAAGCTTCAATAGGCAGTATACTACACAGAATGAGATCACAAACTTGAATAGAAAATACGTGAAGCACAATGAGCTCAACGCAAGACCAGATGAATACACACAAAATATACATCTAAGTATAGTAGGGCCGAAAGGATATATACACAAAAATAGAAGGATATACATTAAATACACCAAATTTATAGCAGAATAGAAATGCAGAATGACTACCCTATACAAAACCTCACAAAAAATGTACAAAATATACAATATCTACATTATCCTACACCTGCACAAAGGGCGGACAACCCTCTGGCAGGGCCAACTTACCAACGGGTGGCGAACTAGATGACCAAAACATAGAAACAACACGACCAAACAAGATGAAAAATGCAAACAAAACACAACAAAAAGTAGGAAAATGAAGGAAAGAAATAGAGACACCAACCTGAAACCCAAAGAAAGGCAAGGAATGACCAATTCCCTTGACACTCTGCAACAACTTCCACCTCCAAATGACCACCAAATAGCACTGAAAAAAACTGGTAATTGCTCAGGACAACTCAGAATAAGTCGCACTTAATTCTCTCTCAAATCGCTAGGAAATCACTCTGAAATCGCTTAAGTGTTTTTATTGTAGTAACTTTGAAAATGACAGGTGATTCCTATTTATACCCAAGGTGAAAAGAAAGTTACCTTTCCTTTCGCAAACTCTAGAACAGGAAGACCTCTGAACTCTAGGCCCGGGGATTCCGAACGACCATGTCTTCTTACGAAAAGAAAGTATCATGGTAGAGAATCCCGGAGTCTAGAATCCAGCTCTTGGACAAGGAATGACCAACTCTAGGACTGGGTCCCAGAGACATAAGGGACAAAAACACAAAGCAAAACCAACACCATGGGAAAGAAAACCCAGAGAAGGAAAACAAAGAAACAAAGGAAAAAAGACAAGGCAAGAGCCAAAAGCAAAAACAAAAGGGGGACCCAACATTTTGCACACAAAATGTAAGGATGGGGATGCAGGGCATAACAAATGGTGACTATCTAGGATGAATGCCTTAGTGCATTTGAGAACTGCAGAATCTCTAGTTAGCAAAATTGGAATAAATCATTACTCAAAGCATCTTGCTCGCAAGGTGTGAAATGTCTAAAAAAATCCGTCCATACGCAATTTAGTCCATGATCCTTTCGTCAATGGTGAAGTGTGTGCTTTGGAAGGAAATCAAGTCGATGACCTCTGGGAGAAGCAGAGAGGAGGAACTAAGTATATCAAACCCCAAAGTCATCAAATTTGCTCATTTCTCCTGGAGACCAGAGTTTCATCCCATTTCCTTTTTTCTTCTTTGTTATTTCTGGGTAGGAGGGTAGTACTTCTTTCACCATCAAGCTTGAGCTTAGCTAAATTTAATGGCGGTACTTCTTTCACCCTTCCACCCACTTTAATTTTCTAAATGGTGGAGGAAAACTCTAGATCTGAAAAGAATCTTTTAAAAGTTCAGACTTGGTTCAACCAACTAGTGCAACCGATCTGCCCTTGATGTGTCTAATTACTTATTCCTTAGAATTTTAATTTAACTGATTACTGGACTTTTGGGGATAAATCAAATGAAGAATACTCATAATTTGCTACCAAACTTGCAAAATAACTTTGAAGACCAGACCGATTCCACCATGCTAACAATAGATTCCTAAGTTCACCACCATGTTAAAGGCAATGTCCCAGAGACTATATGTCATGCGAAGCATACTAGCCCTCACAAGAGGGGAAGAAAAATGTCGGAACCCAAAAAGGAAGACAAGAAAAATAAAGGACAACAAAAGAAAAGGGGCGGTCCCAGAGGACGGCCAACAAGACTATTTACAAAGCAAGGTACCTCCAAATGAGGCACCAGGAAAGAAGTATTTACAAGCAAGAGAACTTTACATAAAATACAACTCTGGGCAAACTGGCCTCATTCGAACTAATGTTGGAGAAACTATCCATTGACAGGAAATGGGACAGGTTCTCTAGTCATGGTAGTGATTCAGTAGGTATTTTCCCTGCATATTTCTGAGATTAGGTATGGTCTGAGCTAGAGCCGTTGGAACTTGGTGTGCTTTCCTTTCTTTTCCTAGGCCTTGTCCCACAAAAGGACCAAGTCCAAAATATGAAAGGCCTTGTATTGGGCTCTATGGTCAAACCATCATTTTACCACTACTTGGTGACGTGCAAAATGTTCAAGGGCTACATCTTGTTGTTCCTCTATCCACACCAAATTTAGGAGCCGAACCTCCACAATGTTATTCCGGTTGCCGAATTCCTGCATAAACTGCAAAATTGGGATCTATAAGTTGATTGGGAACACTGGATTCTAGCCATAAACCAGATGGAATGGGGAAATTCCTAGGGCAGCCTTAATTCAAATGTGATCCACCCAGAGGGAAAACCTCAACTTTTAGTGCCAATCTTGGGGATTCTGTTCTAGCAGGTGTTTGATCACTTCAAGTAAATTTTTGTTTGTTGATTCAGCAACACCATTCCCCTAGGGGTAATAGTTGCTGGAAAACTTCAGAGTGATCTTTCAGTCATAGGTCCATTCAAGTAGTTGCACCAAAGAAAATATTGGACCATTGTCACACACTATAGCGGAGGGCATTCCAAATCTTGTGACGATGTTTTCTTCTAGGAATTTGATAACTACGTCTACCATGTTGTTTTTGCAAGGTATGGCTTCAGACCACCGAGTGTAGTAATCAGTCACAGTTAGGATGTATTGCTAGTTGGAAAATGAGTTGGGGTTGATTTCCCTAATAAATTCAAATGCCCATTGGGTGAAAGGCCTATCCTTGAAGACTGGTTGTAAAGGCATAGCCGAGTTATGCTCATGATGTGTCACAGTTTGGCAAGTATGGCATCTTCAAACATGAGTATAAACATCTCTAAATATGCAGGGCCAATAATATCTGGCTTGAAGGATCTGATGGGCAGTGGCGTCAGCTAAGCCATGCCCAGTCCCAAACTACCCATGGAATTCTTCAATCATTTTTGTAGCTTGGTCCCTATCAAGGCATCGAAGGTACACTCACTCATAGTTCTTGCAGTAAAGCATCAAGTTTTTTATCATAAAGTGGGCACTTTTCATCCACAAGACATGGCATTTATTGGGAAGTAACCCCTCTGGACATCTATTTTTTAATAATAAGTACACTAGATCGGTGTACCATGGGTCTCAAGAGATAGACTCCACTGTGTATGTTTGACATTCTATGTGGGGAGTCTCTTCAGCCATCGCTCGACTTAGTCCCTGGCCTCAGACTATCTTCATGGGTTGCATTTCTAAGTCGTATTCCTAGAGGATGGCCATCCATTTTCCCTGTCTTTCACCCAATTCACTCTACATCAGCAGAGATTTCACAACCTGGTCTGGGATGATAGCATGCACCTTACTCTAGAGAATGTAATGCCAGAATTTCTTCACAGCGCGAACAAGAGAAAAGGCTTGTTTTTCCAATGATGAATACCAGACTTCAGTGTTCTTAAAGGGGGAGCTCATGAAATCTATTGGTCATTCTTCCCCCTTGACCTTTTGGGTCAATACTGCCATTGCAGAATGTGGTGAAGTGAAGGAGTAAATATAAAATGGGAGGGAGTAGTCTGGACTGGCCAGGACGGGTGCCTCCATTATTGTTTGTCTAATTTGGGTGAATGCCCACTTTGCCTCAGGACTCCACTCAATTTTGGTCTCTTTCTTCATCATTTCATTGAGTAGCTTGACTATCTCAGTGAATCTAGTGATGAATAGCTAGATAAAGTTGATCTTTCCGAAGAAAGATTGCATCTTTTTTTTGTTGCCGGGCATTTGTAGATTTAGCAGCGCTTCAACTATCTCTGGTTCGATAGATATACCCTTCTCAGAGATGATATGCCCAAGAAACTTCCCTTTAATGACCCTGAATATGCAGTTCTTGGGGTTGAGTGATATTCTATATTAGCAACATCTCTCGCAAATTTGGGCGAGGTGGGTGGAATGGTCACGCTTGTCCTAGGAAAAGATGGTCAAATAATCCATGTAGATGATTATGCATCGGTTCATAAGGCCTTCAAACGCAATGTCCATGGCCTTCTAAAATGTGGCCCCTACGTTAATTAAGCCAAAGGGCATCCTCCAATATGCAAACATTTCCCACTTGGTGGTGAACGCCATTTTATCTCTATCTTCAAATTTAACCATGACTTGATTGTATTCGGAGTACCTGTCTAAGAAAGACATCATTTGTGACCCATTCACTATCTACAACACCTCATCCAACAAGGGGAAAGGGTGATTATCTTTCTTGGAGGTTCTATTCAAATTTTAGAGATCCACACAAAGGCGAATTTCACTACTATTCTTTCTAACAAGGACCAAATTGGAAAACCACGTAGTGTGTCAGATTGGAAAGATTATCTGGGCTGACAATAGTTTTTCTAACTCCTGACGAATCAGAGGCTCGATCAGCGGGTTTACAAGTCATTGTTTCTGCCAAAAAGGCTTGGCATCAGGTTTTAGGGGGATGGTATGAGTCATAATGGATGTGTTGTATGTTTTCAAATCCTCATATCTCCATGCGATCATGTCTATGTATTCTCAGAGAAATGCGAGAATCTTCTCCTTCTCCTCGAGGGAGTAGGAGGTACCAATGTGTATCATCTTTTCTTCACCAGGCTGGTCAATGTTTACTTTCTTGAATTTTCCTCCCTTAGAGGAGGATGATATATTTTCCTGTCCCTGAGGGTCCAAGTCAAAGATACGTTCAAGCACGACCATCCCCTTCAGGATGGTGTTGGTAGGTAGGTCCATGATCCCATCATCTTCATCACCCTGCCCAGTATCATCATGGCCTCATTCTTCCACTATCTCATCCTTGAAAACACCAATATTATCCATGAAGGCCAGGCTATGTTGATCGTCCTCAAAAACCTAAAAGTGGGGGACATTATCTAGAATGGATGGAGTGGGGATTATTTCAACAGAAAATCTCCAGAGTCGTGAGTCGGTCATGGGCTCAAGCGTGCTGGCAGAAATAGCAAGGGCATCTGGGACATAATTTCATCGCCAGGGAATAAGATCAATGCTAAAGGAATCAAAATCTTCAATAAGGCTCCAAGCCCAATTACAGTATGCAGCCAACCTCTTATCATGACATGTGTACTGACTCTAAACTTGTTTGACGATCAACTCTGAATCACCCAGAGCCCGAAGATGAGTGATTCCTTTTCTTAATGAAAATAGGAGTCCAAGGACCAAAGCCTCATACTCTGTGACATTGTTTGTGCAGTTGAACTGCAACCTGTAGGATGTAAGGAAGGATTTCCCTCGCTAGTTGATTAATTCTACTCTGGCCCCATAGCCTTGTTTGGATTGGGACCCATCGAACTTAAGGGTCCATAGGTCGTTGCTTGTAGTCTGGATCTGGGGAGATGGAGTAGCTTTTGGATTATCTTTGGGAGACTTGGGAGGAGCTTCCTCCGGCGCTGATTGTTCGTGGGTGAGGTTTTCTTTTGGAGGGGTTTGGAATTGGGGTCCCCAAAAAGATGGCACTGAAGAAATGCTTTCAGTAGGAATACTGTGCTCCGGGGAATCAGTTATATGTTCTTTCTTTCGGAAGGCGTCAATGTGTCGGGTAGCGATGGAAAGGCAAGGCTCGCACTCTAGCTCTAAATGCTTTTGATAATGTACCCAACACCAAGTGCTAGACAAGAGTATAGCGGGGGTCACTATGGCACCCTGAGAGTTAACCTCAACCCTCAACTTTTCTTCTAGGTATTGGATCCTCTGCAGAACTATGGGATCCTCCCCGGGAGTGAAATCAATTGTTAAAATTTCAAGGGGTTGGTACACCCACGGGAAGTCTTAGAGAATAAGACCTCGTTAACCCTCCCAACTTTAGTAAGGGCCCACTTCATCCTGGGTTCACTCTCAACCTGGATCTTGTTTGATTCTCCTTCCTAGGGGAGCCATAAGTGGGAAAAGTCGGTCAAAAAGTATCCATTCAAGGACTTAGACCAATTCTGACTTAATAAAATCCCATAAGTCTCTACGATGTCCACCACTTGGATGTTGATTATACTGGCTATTCTAGGGTCCTAGATGAGCTGTATCTAGACATTCTTCAATTCTCCCACCATTTTCATAGCATTTTTATCCAATTGTATTACTACACCATTGGATAGGGTGGGCCAAAATCCAAACTTCTAGCATATAGATAAGGGCATGATGTTGCTCGAAGCCCCAGAATCTACTAGGCATGTGTGTATGTTTTTTCCTTGTATGTTTAGGCCTAGTAGGAATGGAGGATCTTCATTATTCCCCCGGAATAGCCACATTGGCGTCCTCAAAAGAGACAGTCTTGGGCGGGTGACTAACAACTTTTGGGTTTCCCAAGAGTTTTAAAAGAG
The DNA here is from genome assembly GCA_018584345.1 of Thuja plicata. Lineage (NCBI taxonomy): Eukaryota > Viridiplantae > Streptophyta > Pinopsida > Cupressales > Cupressaceae > Thuja > Thuja plicata. Next base: position 139,347 of record MU222466.1, on the reverse strand, counting down.
ACTTCTTCTACTTGGGACAATTTAGTAAAACCTCCATCAAAGTCATGGAGGTGGTGGTTCATTCTAATGCCTTTATGATGTCAAATCTTCCTCCTGGGAATTGGTGGCTTCCCTCTGCCAGGTCTTTCGCTTGGTTAGAGCTAGAACATTTTAGAGGGACGGACCGATCAGTTGTATTTTCCCAAGGAGGAGTGACCTTGGGAGGTGTCAGTGTGTAAACTGGTCCTTTACTAGCCTGGCTCTGGATGTTGTAAGGAGCCCGCGGGTTCATAAAGGCATTGGCCTCAAAGGCCAAAATTGATTCATCAAAGAATCTCTGCAGTTCAGATTCTTCTTCATCTTCTCCGGAGGATCTGAAGAAGACGGTCTCATAGGTGAATGCACCGTGAGTTGGCTCTTGTACAAGAGGTTCTGGGGGAGTAGGATCAGACGATTGTTGCTTGTCCAACTGGGAAATCATGATGACCTTCTCCAGTGTGGCATAGTTTACCTCATTGTGGGAGCCTGTGTCATGAAATCTACACCAATTGGTCATGGGCTGGAAGTCTACGACTGGTGTAAAATGGGATGGTCTAGCACCACCTTGATTGGCATTTTGGTTCAGAGGTGGACCTCCGGTGTTCACGTTATTGTTCCATTATTGTTGGTTAGGCTGAGGCCCATTGTTGAAGTTTCTTCCTCCAGCATTGTTGTTTCGTGGGCCAGAGAAAATATTCCCTCTTTAGGAATTGGAGTTCTAGGGTGCATAGGACCCCGCTTTTAGTTTACCCATGTCCACTGTCAGGGTGGACAACATTCGCCAGAGGGATTCAACCTCAGCAGTCAGCTGAGTGTTTGTGTCACAATGTGATGATTATTGTTGTTGGTTCCCTGGGAAGGCAGCCATATTTGCCAGAGTTAAGGGCGATAATCCTCCAGCCATGGGTGACAGGAAGAAAGGCACTCTAGATGGTTGTGTCTAAGATTGTTGTGTTTGCTGCAACTGGTTCCAAGGGAAAGATTCTAGACCCAGTGTTGCCTAAGTCTATGATAGATAAATGTACCAGGCCTTTTGGTCTATTGGTGGGGGCGNCATCACCATCATGGGGGCACCCATTGCTAGATTGGGGTTATATCCGCGGTGTATGCAGTTCTGTCGGGGATCGTGTTGAATGGCGTACTCTACCCAATCCCACCCAGGGATTTGTAGAGGCCACAGGATAGTTCTAAGACTAGGTTGTAAACTTTTGCCAAAGTATCTTGGTCGCCCGGGGTGGTTGTTCTCTAGAGGAGAGTGGCAACGAAGGGGTCCATCACGTTGAGATAGGTCTATATGGTTACTTCTGCAGATGGGATGAAAGGACCCGTGCACCTCTTTAGGGCGCATTGGAACTGTATGTGTTAATTTTGGCCTTTGTAATCAACCACACACTTCAACATAGTCCTTCTTCACCAGGTACAAACAAGACTGAATATGAGTTATTCATCCTGCCTGCCTGTATGATTCGACCTGTTGCCTTCTATCTAGATGGGGTTTTTGAAATTGCCCTCAGGATGAGAGTCTCACAACCATGGACCAATCTAAGAATGAAGGATTTATCATGATAAGTGCAATACAATGCAAGATTATGCTAAGAAATTGAAATATGAGATATTAAGCTAAGACATGATTTCAATGCAATTTAGTCTAGAAATTGAAACTATCTTATTTGCAAAATAAAATTAATCTATATGCTATTAAGAAAATGAGACAACAATTCATTATTCTAACAATGCAAAAGTGAGTAAAGTTTTCAGGGGGTTTGAATGAAGAATGAGAGTTCTTTTATAGACTCTGAGAAGATCAGAATAGAAACTTTCCTATTTTGAAATAAAACAACTAGAAGAGCCAATTATAAACAGAAAGCTTTATTGAAAAGAATTCAATAAATTATTTTCTTCCTGTTTTAACTGTTTTATCTCTTTGATTTAATATTGTTTTATTTGAATTTAATTGTTTTATTTCTCTTTAAAGCACAATTAGTTCAAAGTTTCCATTTCTGAATAGAAATAAGATTTTTGATAGAATATCTAATTAATTGAATAAATATGACCTCATAATTACTTTTTCTCAATTATTTAATTCCTTTTCATGTGTCTCAGCTAAAGAGGGTGAATTTAATTTAATTAAAGTGCTAGGACTTTATTAATTAAATTAATTCGATCATAGAGTTTGTTTAGCCAAATAGATATTTAGGAATTAAATATGATGTATGATTAATACAGATTTAGGATTTTCTGCATTTGACACTCAGGTCGAGTAGAGTCAGTGAAAAATCAGAATTGCCTATTACAATAGGACTTTGATGATTTAGAAGAGCGACAAATGCAACAAAATTGGTTAGGGTTGCAAGATGCCAATTTTGGGGTGTTACATTTTGCCCCTCTTTGAATTGATGTGCGAGCAGTGCATTAATTCAAAGAATAGTCTGATGCCTGAAGCACAGAAGAAATAATTTTGAACACCCAGTTTTGACCGTAAGGTGCAAAAAACTAAACATGGCGTCAAGTGATTTGAAAAGTATGGAACACCCAGTTTTGACCGTGAGGTATGAAAAACTAAACATGGTGACCAAGTGGTTTGAAAATCATGGAACACCCAGTTTTGATCGTGAGGTACAAAAAACTAAACATGGTGACCAAGTGGTTTGAAAAGCATGGAACACCCAGTTTTGACCATGAGGTACAAAAAACTAAACATGGTGACCAAGTGGTTGAAAGATATGGAACACTCAGTTTTGACCGTAAGGTACAAAAAACTGAAATGCCCCAAATGATTGAAAAGCATGGAACATGCAGTTTTGACCGTGAGGTATGAAAACTGAAATGCCCCAAGCGATTGAAAGGCATGGAACACGCAGTTTTGACCGTGAGGTATGAAAAAATAAAATGCCCCAAGTGATTGAAAGACATGGAACACTCAGTTTTGACCATGAGGTACAAAAGACTGAAATGCCCCAACTGATTGAAAAGCATGGAACACCTAGTTTTGACCGTGAGGTATGAAAAACTGAATATGCCCCAAGTGGTGAGGATTTGATTAGATTGATTGGAGTAGATTCAATGATGTAATTATCCTGCCCCCTCGGGAGCGAAATCGAAAGATGACACGTCATAATGATGATAGAGAGCCAAAAATCGCAGACAGTTGTGTAGTCGGAGATCAAGAACTCAGAACAGATTACAGAAGAATTTAGAAGATGCAAAATCAATTTCAAGTGATTTCAAGGTCAGGTTGACCAAGTTTGACTGGGGTTGACTAGAGTTGACCAAAGTTGACTTTTGAAGAAAAAAGTCAAAGAATTTAGAAAATGATGATATGATAAGAGTCTGACGAGAAAGTGAGGTCAGAAGGGTGACTGCATAAGCATCCGATCGCGTCGGGCCCAAAAATTTTAAAATGTGATTTTGAGCTATGTAGGAGTGTCAGAGTTCAATTTCGGTCATGAAAATGGATTCAGGACGGTCAAATTAGGTAGTGGTGCAATTTTCACGCAAAACGGAGCACTTTAAAAAATTAGGTCAAACCCTATATAAGGACAAAAGGGTCATTTTCAAAATCATTTGAACCCTTTGACTTTGAGAAAAAAGAGCTCTGAGTAGAAGAAAAAATGGTGGTCCCCTACAGCAGTCATCGATTCGAGCGATCCAGGAAGCACAGCCGGCCTGCAGCATACGGACCACCTGTAAGTAGTCGATAAACTCACTGTAATTCAAATTTTATGTATTTAGGTCAAATTTTAGCATGTTTTTGCACGTTTTTAGGTAGAGAGTCACGGGATGTTGCGTGAAGAAGTAGTTTTTTTGCGCGCCCCGTAGGGAAAGCTCGCGCGAAGAAACTACTTCTTCGCGTCGCTCGAAACAAAGTTTCGTGCGCAGGTCAACCCAATTTTGCATGAAAAGTGCCTAGGAAAGGCATTTCTTCGCGCGATCTCAGATAAAACATCGCGCGAAATGAGAATTGCTATGCAAAATAAAGCACTTTGTCATGCGAAAGAGGAATTTTTCCGTGCGCAAAATATTGTCCTGTCGTATGAAAAAAAGTCTGTGTTGCATCCAAAAGTGATTGTATCAGCGTCATTAGTGTTTGTAGGATGTCTTGAATGCTTTATTATTGCATTATGCTTTGATTATTGGCGATTACTGATAGTGCTTTGTTGTTCATATGTCTTGCAGGTCATCTTCTTAGATATAGCATTTAGATCGCATCACCCAGTGATCAGCGGATTGGTAGCGCAGCTAGATGATGTTGAGGCTGCATACATAGCGACACTGGGTTTGAGTACACTATGTGATATACCCGAGATCCAGTAAATCACGGATTATTGTGCGCATTGGTTGAGCATTTCCATTCGAAAATGAACACATTTTATATACCGCAGGGGGAGATGACTATCACTCCCGAGGACATATACAAAAGTCTGAGGATACCATTTGTTGGTACGAGAGTGGAGTATGAGACACGGCCCAAGGTGGGCACAGCAGCCTTGAGAAAGGTCTTCCAGGATGACCTCGTGATGGGACGGGCTATCCCGTGGGAGGAGTTGATTGGGTCATATGGTAGGACCCACAGATTATGACTGGTGTTAGCATGCTTCCTGGGATGCTATTTGATGCCAGACCATGGACAACATGGTCTAGAGTGCGGCTGGGGCAGGATGCTACAGCTGATGATAGATCGGCCATGACATTACGGATGGGGCCAGTGTATGCTGGCACACATGTATCATGAGATGCATGAGATCGTCTATAGAGAGGCAAAGAGTATGGTCGCCGGAGTATTCATTCTACAGATATGGGCATGGGAGCATCTTCCCGTCATGAGACCCATATGCGAGGATATGAGGCAGCCTTTGGAGCCTTACATATGCAGGTACAGAGGTATGGTTACCCAGCCCGCGCTGGGTAAGATGGATTAGTGGCGAGCTCAGCTCGACGACCTATCAACAGTTGTATGGAGGCCATGGAGGCTTACAGAGGCATGGGATGATGCGGTAGAGCAGTTGAGCCACATGTTCTTCCCCCGTGCATTGATAGGACGCACAATTACAGTGCTGGAGAGATTTCCTCTGAGACGGGTATGGCGGCAGTTTGGTCATCCGCAGGACATTGCCCAGGACTACATGGTGTATTCTAGATTCGTAGAGGAGATGAGGAGAGGCTGGGGTTTGACCTTGGATCAGGGTTGTACTATGATAGAGGTTTGATCTTTAGTACCATCCCAGTGGGACTATTTGAGGGATGTGGCAGATCCCGGTGTCACAGCCGAGTACAGGGAGCACTTTATTACGCATCCCTTCCCTAGATTTACAGATCCAGTAGGGACAGCAGTGAGAGGATAGGTGGTACCCCCATAGGTAGCACAGGCGTAGGTGCAGTAGGGTCAGATGCCGCCCCCATAGCAGAGGGCACCGCAGGGTCCACGACCTAGGACAGTGCAGGTAGCCATCCCCGCCTGACAGATGGGGATGGATGCAGGAGTAGGTGGCAGTAGTAGTGGTAGGTAGTCCCGGAGACGGACTACAGCACAGTTAGATGAGCAGCAGGTGCCTCCACAGGAGGAGACACAGTAGGAGGATCTGATGTAGGAGGATTAGCCTGCACAAGAGGCAGAGCAGGAGGCGGCGTAGGATCCACAGTGGTGCACACGAGAGAGGATGAGGCAGATCACCAGACAGGTGGGAGACCTCACTATATATGTGGTTGTGCGGGACGCATGTTTATTAGATCGAGATCAGGAGATACAGGATCTCCGAGAGCAGTTGCGCGAGTCGCGAGAGGAGGTGCGCCAGCAGTCATCGCGAGCAGCATACTATTATGCTGCATACATAGGTGCAATGTCTGACAAGGCATCACAAGTAGCTAGATTCTCCACTTATGCGAGAGCATCAAAGGGAGCACAGAGAGCACCGCCTCTAGATAGGGCCCCACCTCCACCTCCTCTAGGTGACGAGGGAGAGGGATAGAGTTAGGCTGGTGATAGAGATAGTAGATCATAGGATATATCTGATGTGTTGACATTTTTGTATGATATCACCATTTTGAGATCGATCATGCTCGAGTAGCACCATTTTTGTATTTGTATCAACACATGATATATATATATATATATATATATATATATGAACTCGTCTTTTGGTATCATCTCATGTTGTATTTTGTCTTTTATGAGATGTTTCCTATATGCTTAGATGTTTTAGAATGTATGCAAATGGATAAATATTTAGAAAGATATGTATGAATGCAAAGATGTATGTACGGAAATGATTTGATGCAAATGTAATATGTAAATGAAAGTGTAAATGTAATGTATGATTGATTATGAATATGTATATGGTACTAACATCTCATGAAGGACAACAAATGCTAACCAAAAGGACATGTTGAAGAAATGAGAGCGAGGATCGAACACGTGTGCAGTCGTGATGAAATGTGAACGGTGAAGAAGAAGGACTCCCCAAAGCATGAACCCAGAATGCAATGAAGAGAACACTAAATCATTGTCTCAATGCAAGTCTGAAATGAAAATTCAATCCTATGCTAGATGCAATATGAAGGTGTAATTCGAGGACCTGGTTGTGAGACCCACCGTATATTTATCATCATTGAGCATTTTTGGGAATATCAAAATCGATACAACCCTTACTAGTGCCATAATGAAACCATAAGGATATGAATATGACTTATCATCAGATAAAATGTAGGAAACAAACATAAGCACCAGGGCATAAAAGCCAAGATGACCTGAACATTGTTTCCAATTAATGTTGCAAGAGTACACTAGTATCGAGGCATTCAAAGCCAAGATAACCATGAGTGCGATCATGCGTAAACATATAAATCAATAACAAGAAAAATAATAACAAACAGAGCAATAACAAGCAAGAAGATAGTACCGACCTCACCATGGCGTACAAATAAACAAGATCGAGGGATGTGAGGTTGTTCCACCTTATTGCAGGAGCTCTTATCACATACACCCTATTTATTAGACGTTACTAGATCATCGAGACTATGCCAACAAGCAGTAGACAAAGAAAATGTCAATGAAATCTATAAGAATAGATAGCATACAAAGAAATATTCAAGCATAGCTCAGCCTGTTTCAAAGTTTTGCGAATGTGGATGTGTATGAGGTGTTGAAAAACACTGTTGTGCTTGTGCATGCATTGTGTTTGAATGTTATCGATAGGTGTTTACGTGTGAGATATCCGATGTGTGTTAAAAACGTAGGTGTGTCCAAAGATAGTGTTAAAAAACACTATTATGGTGGTGTTGAAAAATATCAGTTTGTGTTAGTAGAGAGTTGTCCTTGAGGAGTGACAAGATTACTGACTCAGGTGTAAACCAGAGATGTGATCAAATGGGGGGCCCATGCCCCCAAGTAATGATGACTGACTTGACGTATGTTGCGAGAAAAAACAAGATGTGATTGCCCCCAAGCGTATGGCATTGAATTAATGGCAAGTCAGGGGGGTTTGCAAAGGAACCAGAGTGTCACAAAAGTGACTGAAAGATATGTACAAACTAAAGCATAGAATCGTCAAGACCGAGTATTGATAGATAGAGCATGTGAGTATAACTCCAACTGGAATGGATGTGAGAAATCTCGATAGAATAGTGATAGTAGGCAGACGCAGTGAGAACCACTGGTGACTGATGCAAGAGATATACTCAAAATGAAGTGATCGTGGTATAAGCTACACATCAGTAGGTAGACACAGTGAGAACCACTGGTGACTGATGTGAGAGAGATTCTCAAGCATAGAGAGATTTCTATAAGCTAAGTGACAGTAGGTAGACACAGTGAGAATCACTGGTGACTATCACAAAGTAGATCCAAAAGATAATAAGACAATGCCCCCAAGACTAGGAGGGTTGCTCTGAGAGTATGACCAATTTCAATCCATGTGAGTTGGTGTCTTGACGGGAACTGAAAACAAAGGAAAGCAGGAATGCGGGAAAGCAAATGCATAAAGCCAAACGGTGCTGCGATAGATATAGCATTGTGGAACAAGAGGCGCTTGTTTACCAGGTTTTCACCTTCTTGGCAGAAATTCTTTTTTTTGCTACCATGATGCCTGTTTGCCAGGTTTTCATCAATGGCACCTTTTTTCTCTTTTTCTCTTTTTTTTTTTTGTATTTTTCAAATTTTTTAATTTTTTTGTATTTTTGGAATATATAATTTTTTTGGAGATACATCAAAGCGCATATCACTAGGTTTTCTTTAAGATGATCATTTTTTCAGGACTTTTTTCAAATTTTTAGGATTTTTTTTAGGATTTTAGTATATACATGAGCATACTGAGGATGTCTCAGCTGTAGAACCTCTTCAGATGAAGAGCGTTGATGGGCTCTTTGAGTTTTTCTCCTTCAGTAGTAGAGAGTTGATAGGTACTAGACCCAAACACTGCAGTAACAATATATGGACCAAGCCAATTAGGTTCAAACTTGCCTTTCTGGACCCGATATTGCTGATTTTTAGGGTTCTCTCTCAGAATGAGATCACCCGCTTGGAAGTCTCTTAGTCAGACCTTCTTGTTATAACTTTTAGACATCCTCTTTTGATATTCTCTGAGGTGATCGAACGCCACTTGGCGACATTCATCAAGTAATTTCAGCTCTTGTAGCTGAGATTTTCTAGTATCTTCATCAGTGATGAGGCCTTTCAGAGAGAATCGCAAAGAAGGAAACTCGACCTCAATAGGTAACACCACATCTGCCCCATAAACCAATGCATAGGATTTAGCTCCTGTAGGTGTTCTAATACTTGTCTTGTATGCCCAAAGAGCTAGATTGATCCGGAGATGCCAGTCTCATCTGGATTTATGTACTGTGCGATGCAGGATCTTAAGGATTGTTTTATTGGAAGCTTCCGCTTGTCCATTACCCTAAGGATAATAGATAGAAGACCAGTGTTGATTAATTTTGAACTTAGAGAAAAGTTATGTCAAATCCTTATTTTTAAACTGTCCCCCATTATCTGTGATAATCACAGAGGGTACACCATGCCTGCAGATGATGTAATTAAGAATAAACATTGCTACTGTTTTTCCACTAGCAACAGTGAGAGGGACTGCCTCCACCACTTAGTAAAATAATCCATAGCTGTAATGATATACTTATGTCTGTTAGAGGATGATGGGTAGATCTGACCCACCAAATCAAAGGCCCATTGCTAAAATGGCCAAAAATTAATAAATGGAATCATCTCCTTGGCTGGAGCGTGAATCAAATTTCCATGTAATTGACATTGTTTGCAGGACTTGGCAAACTGTGTTGCTTCTTTTTCCATGTCTGGCCAGTAGTAACCAACTTTAATAAGTTTGTGGGCCAATGTCAGGCCATTAGAATGTGACCCATAGATGCCTTCATGCACCTCTACTAACACTTGTTTGGACTCATCGGGTTCTAAACACCTAAGGAGGGTACCGTCTAGACCACGTCTATACAAGTCATTGGCAATGATGACGAACCGTGAAGCACTGCAGATTAGGTGACGTTTCTCATTCTGGGAGTAAGTGTCCGGAATGATCTGGTCATGTAGGTAGGAGAATATGTGGTGGTAGCGAGATGAGTCATGTCCTATGATAGTATAGATCATCTGGGAGTTAGGGGAGTCATAGGCAAGGTAGCATAACATCTCCACCAGGAATTCATGTCGAAAATCATTTTCAGGTATTTGCAGCATAGAGGCAAGAGTAGACATGGCATCTGCTACTTTTTTATCTGCCCTTGGTATCTGTGAAAATGTGATGTGAGTAAAATACTGTTTAAGATCATCAACATCCTTTTGTAGGGTATCAACTTATCGTCTCTCGTCTGATAGATGTCATTAACCTGATTGACGACTAATTGAGAATCTCAAAGAATATTTAGTTCATCCATGCGCCACTCCAGGGTGATCTTCATACCATTGATAAGAGCTTCGTACTCAGCAATGTTGTTTGTGCAAGGAAACATCATTTTGTATGCTTTTGGTAATGAGTATCTTTGAGCTGTAATGAATAGGATTCCAGCACCTAACCCCTGTTGGGTAAATGAACCATTGAAGAACATAGTCCACGAGCAACGTGTAAGAAGGAAAATGGACTCATCTGGAAATTCTATATGCAATGGTTGATGATCAACTAAAGGTGCCTCCACCAACTGATCTGCTATTGCTTGGCCCTTAATAGCTTTCCTTTCAACATATTCAATATCGAACTCACTAAGAATCATGACCCATTTGGCTAGTCTACCTGTGAGGGTAGCTTTACTAAGCAAGTACTTCAAAGGGTCAATCTTAGCAACCAAATGTGTAGTATGAGCCAACATATAATGTCGCAATTTTTGTGAAGAAAATACTACTGCAAGGCAAGCTTTCTCTATAGTAGAGTATTTTATTTCATAGGAGACCAGAGTCTGACTAATGTAGTAAATAGCTCTTTCTTTCTTGTGTTGATCTTCCTGAGCCAATAGGATACCCAATGATGTGTCCGTAGCAGATATGTAGAGTATAAGTGGCTTCCCATGAATGGAAGGCATCAAGATAGGCGGGTTAGCAAGATACTGCTTGATTTGCGTGAACCCTTCATCACATTATTTATTCCATTGGTAAGTCACACCTTTGTGTAGAGTCTTGGTAAATGGTTGTGACTTATCCGCCAATTGAGAGATGAAACACCGAATAGACTGTACGCGGCCTTGAAGTCCTCTCATTTTTCTGATATTCTTCAGCGGTGGCATTTCCAGAATAGCTTGTACCTTTGCAAGATCTACTTCAATACCCTTGGCAGATATGATATAGCCAAGTAGCTTACCAGATGTTATGCCAAAGGCACATTTCTTAGGATTAAGTCTGAGACTAAATTGCTCCATATGGTCCAGGATAGGTCCTAGATCAACAAGATGTTTGTTGCGGTGTATACTCTTAGCCAAAGTGTCATCCATGTAATCCTCTATAGTTTTATGCATCATATCATGAAATATAGTGGTAACTACTCTCTGATATGTAGCTCCAGCAATTTTTAGTCTGAAGGGCATGACATTCCAACAGAAGGTGCCCCAAGCACATGTGAAAGCTATTTTCTCTTGGTCCTCTGGTGCAATCTTTATCTAGTTATAACCAGAGAAACCATCCATTAATGAGTACATTTCATATCCAGCTATCATATCTACAATCATATTGATGTTTGGTAATGGGAAATCATCCTTCGGACATGCCAAATTTAGGTCTCTGAAATCTGTGCAAACCCTGATAGACTTGTCATGTTTGGACACTGGAACAATATTGGAGATCCATTCTGCATAGTCAATGACTCTGATAAACACTGCTTTGAGAAATTTATCTAACTCAGCTTTAACAAGTAGAGCTACGTGTGGATGCATCTTGCAAATTTTCTTCTTGACAGGATTAACACCTGGTGCGATGGATAGATGATGCATGATTAGATTAGGGTCTAATCCAGGAATATTTGAATACTTCCATGCAAAGTTAATCTTTTTCTTTCTGAAGAATGTGATGAATTCCTCTCTTTCAGCTACTGATAAGGATTGTGCCAAGTGAATGATCTATGGTTCTGCCTCTGTACCCAAGTTGATAGGTTGAGTCAGTTCAATGAGGACAGATGATCTATCCTAAAAATGACTAGGAAGCGCATCAAGTATCTCATTCTTGGGCGCCTCGGAGAGGTTTTCACCCTTGGATACGTCATTTATTTTGACTATTTTCATCTCTGATACTGCCACCAGGTGGTTTTCACCATCAGAGCGTGTATATTTTTTTCTTTTTATTTTGTGACTAAGATACCTGATATCAGCCTCAGTCATGTTAACACTTGCTTCACTGGTAGGAGACATTACAGGTTCAACGGCGTGTAGGTAACAAGCAAGAGCATAATCATTCTAGAATGTAAGGACTTCATTAGATGGGGAAGTGGAGTTCCAGTCTATAAGCTCAGGATGGCGGAGTGAAAGGGGAGCGACGGGTTCAAGTACATTCACGGTATAGTCATCAAAGGAATTTACAAGTAAGTCGAGACCCAAAGCGATCTCTTCCAAAGGTATATTAGAATTCCTTTGATCCCTAACGACTGCAGTAGAAGACACATCAACACCTAGAGAGTCAGACTCATGTGGCCCTACACTAGACCGTTCACCTACGTCAAGGAGCTTTTTATATGCATTTTTTGTATCCACATCTCTATCAGAAGTGGCATAGGATAAGCTGTCGAACTCATATTCATGAGAGTCTGTTTCATCATTAGCTCTCATGTCCAGGACGTGAGTAAAATCAACTCTTTTTCCCCAGTTGGGATGAGAGTTTCCTAGGACTTCTGCTATAGTCAAATGAGTACCTGTAGGCCCAGCTACCTCAGTAGTGTTTGTATCATCACTTGCCTCTTGTGTAAGGAGAAGTGACTAGAATTCTTGATCATACCGCTCTTGAAAGTGCGGTGGTATGTATATATCACCTGGATGACCAGGATTTGGAGGAAAGACTGCTTTCCACTCTTCATAAGTTAATGGAGTGAGTGAAGTAGTAGTGTCAAAATCACTGTCAGTGTCTACAGTACTGACACGTGGCAAAAAATTGTTTGGTTCAGCAAAGAATGCTGCCAGGTCTGGTGGAATAGAATAAGGAAATGTATCCTCATCGGAGCTATCTTTAGGTTCTGTAATTTGAGGTGTTTCCTTGGAGATTGGTTTCTTGTCTTCTCTAGGTACAAACTTATTTATTCCCAATTGGAATGTGAGATTTTGGAAGCCTATACCTGTAGAGTCACGTGTCTTGCGACCAATAGCTTCAAGTGGTGCAATTAAACCCTTATGATTTGCACCTATGGGGCCATCCCCTTTATAGCCAAAGCGTTGCATAATAGATAAGCTCTTGCCATAATTCTCAGTTTGCATGTCATAAGGAGGAATGCTTTCAGAGTTTTCCTCTCCTTTGTAAATCCAAGCCTTGATGGCTCTATTTTCAGCATCTTCTTCTAATGGTACAGTGGCTTGTACAAAAGTACCACCATACTTTGTTGGAGGTGAAACCATAGAAGGTTTAGTTTTCTCAAAAGGTCTCCCAAAAGAACAGGGAGACAAAGGAAAAGATGTGATGGATAATACAGGTCCAATCTGATAACCTCCCATGTCAGTTTCTTTGAGAGTTAAGTTCTTTTCCATCTCATTTAGTTTATCTTCAAGGATTTCAATAGATTCCCTATTAGTAGGCACAAGAATATCAGCAGATTTAGTGAGGGCATTGCAATCATAGCATGTGTTCACAGGTATGGTCACCTCAGAACCTTGGAATGGGAATTTGATGCACTGATGATATGTAGAGGGAACAGCTTGCATTTCATGAATCCAAGGTCGTCCTAGTAAGATGTTGTATGCTAGAGGGATATCAAGCACTTGACAAATAACATCACGTTCAACGGGACCAACTCTAATTGGCAAAACAACTAAACCCTTGGATTTATGTTCCTCTTCATCATAAGCTTTAATAGTTATCTTTTTGCAAGCATCAATGTGGTCTTTTCCATAGCCTAACTCAATGAGGAAACTAGCAGAGAAAATAATAAGGCCAGCGCCATTATCTATGAGAACATGGAAAACACGCTTGGGACCAATAATGAATTCAATGTGCAAGGGATTATTATGCGGGTGACTCAAATAATGGTCATCTTCCTCAAAGAAAGACAAGTAATGTGGAGAGGTCAAGTGACCTACCATAGATTGAACCCGGTCGAGATCAAGATCTTTTGGGACATTAGCCTCAATGAGGGCTTTGTCCAGAATTTCCCTATGAGTAGGGGAGATTTTTAGGAGCTCAAAAATATTTATCTGAGAATTAGTACGTTGCAATTGATCAAGAATGCTATAATTGGCAGCATTGGATGAGGAACCCACTTTGGGATTCTTAGTAACAGGGTCAACCTTAGCCTTATCTGAAGGTTGAGTTGATGTAGATATAGAAGGCTCAGGGCCTTTAAGAATGATTTTAGTGCGAGATCAAGTAACAACATTAGCACTCACTTGAGACCGTCCTTGTTCAGAAGATTGAGATGCAGGCCCTTGTAGAATGAAAGGTGTTTTGGACTTGGACGTATCTTCCTTTCCCTTAAGAATGAGGACATTACAATATTCAATGTCAACAAGTTCAACCATATTAATGACATTATCATTATTGGTGTAAGTATAGTTGACCTTAGCATCAGTATTTTTGCCTTTAGATGATTCACCGTTCCCATGAGGAGGAAATGGGTCTTTGAAAGCTTGGTGATCAAAATTTTTGTTGTGATTTCCCACAGCAATGACTTCACTATCAATGAGATCCTGGATTACATGCCGCAATTTTTGACAAGAGGATACGTTATGACCTTTGTTTTGGTGAAAATCACAATAAGCAGATTCATTCCACCAATGAGG
>MU222466.1:96930-108704 GCA_018584345.1 Thuja plicata | reverse complement strand
ATTTCAGTTCAAACAAACTCAATCTTGAATGATCTAAGGATAAAACAAAGCTCTTTTCGAAGTTCTAAATCAACACGCCAATCTCAATCTTGAATGCTCAAAGAAAGAACTTGCAATTGCTCAAATCATTTACTTTTTGGAGAAAGAACAACTCAAAATCTAAAACACTGTGTCTTCAGTTATTCAAAATCAAACATCACTTAATCAATTTGGGAAAATGAACAAACTTGCTTGATGTGCATTTAGGAGTTTTTTTTTTCAATTCTTGCAGATCCTTGTTAGAGTAAGCAACGTAGAACATTTGAACTTGGACAAGTTCACTTGTTCTACTTTTAGTGAGGTTTTTCCAGGGAGAAAAGTGCTTCCTCCTCAAAGAACGACCTCAAACCGGTATCCCCCCCAGCCGGTATATAAATAAAGTGAAGGCAAAATGTACTCACTTATATCTCCTAATCCATGGGTGTTCGTGCCAAACATAGTGACTGGGGATGGTAAATATTCCTCCCCCAGCGTTGTTGGCTAGGCTCTTAAGTGAGTCACGGGTGGTCAGCATAACTAGGTATGGAGACTCCACGGAACTATTAAAAACCTGATAAAATAGAGGCTACCCTATCTACATCCGAAAGTATCAAAATCCTTGTGCAAGGATCGATTCCAAGGGGTTTACCAGGTCACCTCAAGATTACTCACCATTTGTATTCCCTTCTAGGGGGTACCAAGCTATGGGCAAGCGATTTTGATACTCACCTTCCTTAGGTAGATCTACTTGAAGTGCTTGACAGTCAAATACTTCATGAAAACATTGTTGGAACATGCATTTTCAAAAGCTTTATCAGAGTCAGTTATCCTATTTGTATCCCGCAAGGTTTCTTTGTCCCTTGTGGAGATTGCTTTTCAAAAATTCTTTTTTATCTATCCTTTGCCATTGGAAAACATTGAATCAACCTACAAAATTGATACTCAGAAATTCTTACAGAAATCGGATATCCAAGAATCCTTTTGTCTCAAACCAAACTTATCAGGAATTTCCCCAAGTTATGCCCAATTTGATCAAACATCCGAAAGCTAAGTTGCCCAAATCGAAAGATTATCAAGAGAAGAAAGTTGCAGAAAAAAACCTTAAAAGCCATCAATCCTCTATCCAAGCAACCCAAGAAGAAGAAAAATATCAAGAAAGGCTTGATAATATTAGCTATAATGCAAAAGTCAAACAGTTTGCCTATCGATTTTGAGTAAACCATCGCTACGTCAATCTTGAAAGAGAAGACTAGCTGGATCCATCACATGTCCTATTCTACCTTCAGATCTCAAAATCCTATCTCGGCAGTCCTTCATCCTAGTTTCATCCTAGTTTCATCATCGAACCTTAGTTGCATCCTAGAGTCCTTTTTAGTTTCATACACCATCATCTTCCTAGAAGCATCACAGATCATCCATCCCAATTGCATTTGCATCATCCTTTTAGAAAGAGCATTGTTCCATCATCCTTCACCATCTTTCCATCAGTAATCCACAATCAGAATCCCATATCCTTCATCCAAATCCAGCATCCAGTATCCAAATCAGAACCCACCATCCTTTGCACCAAATCCATAAACACTTAGTGTTCAAAACCTTTGAGTTGTTTCCATCCCCTATCCTAAATCAGAAATCATCCCCTTTTTGACAAAGCATTGTCTAAAGGAAATTCAACTTGTCCTTGCACAGCCTCATCATCTCGAGCAAGAGATTGGCTTGTGTTGATAAGAATCCAGTTGACCGAAGATCATTAGTCTATCCTAGGTTGACCAAATCCTATCACTGATCCTCCATCGGGAGAAAAAAAATAGCTCATTGTTGACACTTAGTAATCTTCCACCAGCATCCCACCTATCCTCCACCCAATCTTGACCCAAATAAGAGCATCCCACCAAGCCTCCATCATCACCAAGCATCTCACCAATTTGTCACCATCTTCCATCATCCCACCAATCCTTGCATTGCATTCTAGAAGTTCATTCATCCTTAGAAGTTCCTTAAGCTTGCATCCATCATTCTTTAGAATCTTTAGGAAGCATCTTGCATCCATCTAGCATCCGCATTCCCATTCCTATCGAGACAAGATCTGGATCTAGGAAGCGAACGAACATGGATCCTAATCTTGCCGCTAGCTCATCTAATCCTACGACTGAGAACACCAACACCATGGTCACTTATGCACCTCAGCCCAATGATCAAGTCAAACATATCTAGGTAGACACTAATGAAACTCCCACTCTAAGTGCCATAGAAACTTTTATTAATCATCCAGCGCTTGTCCACATGGTAAATGCCATGAGTGGACATAACAACAACTAGATACTCTTGGACATCCAACAACAAGGACTTCAACTTCCACCTTGGATTATACCCACACTTGTTACATGGCCTATGGTACCTCCAGGGGAATGTCCTTATCTCATTAGAAATGAAGTTTCTGATCCACTACAACGAGCCTTACAAGTTGGAACTCTTCTTGCGCAAGTCGTTCATCCCTCTATTCCA
Organism: Thuja plicata; assembly: GCA_018584345.1. Classification (NCBI taxonomy): domain Eukaryota; kingdom Viridiplantae; phylum Streptophyta; class Pinopsida; order Cupressales; family Cupressaceae; genus Thuja; species Thuja plicata. The sequence continues at coordinate 106,181 of MU222466.1, read as the reverse complement.
CCTTCCATCATACATACAACACCTACTCCTACCACGAAAGTCTCACCTCTTGATGCCACATCAGCACCACAAATAATACCCCCATCACTATGCAAACACCTCTGCAAGCCACATTTTCTCCTCCTTCACAGGCAATCCCAACATTCATTGCAAAGTTTCCACCACCACCACCAGTTAGCATGCAGTAAACCACCATTCCATCTATTTCTACTCAACCCATTCAAAGTGCTACAACCAGTTCACAACATCAGAGCACCCAAATATCCATGCCTATTCTTCCTTTTTTCACTACAGGCATGCCACCTACCAACACTTATTTCCACAAGGGTCCACTTTTCCCGCTCCACCAGTAACACAATCACAACGACTGATAGCAGCTCCATCCCAAACGTTGTTTACTCCAAATCCCCCCATCTTGCAACCATCCATGAGTCCCTTTGCCATACCTCAAATTCCCATCCAACCTATCCAATAGCAACCTATCCAACAGCAAAAAATCACCAACCCATTCACATCCCAAGTGCAACAACAGCCAATCAATCCCTTTGCGGCTGCACAGCCTACTTTTCAAACTACACAGCCGCCACAACCATAAACGCAGGGGGTAAATCCCTTCATGCTACAATCACCACAATATTTTGCTAGTCCTTTTGTCCAACCCATGCAACAACATTCTGCTAGTTATATAGCCATACCATCTTCCGCTGCATCACAAACAAATCCTCATCCACAAAAAGCTCTTACTGGGGGTATCCTGCCACAAAGCACCTATGTGGGTGCCCAACAAACTCATCCCGCTTACCCAATGCCACAAAAAAAACAAGCATATTTTCAATAGTTGCAGCAATCCTATCAGGCACTAGCACCTCCTCCACTACAATATTCTACTCAACACCAGCTTCCACCATAGCAACCCGTGTATGTTGACCAGCAACCAGCCTACCAAACACCACAATATCCTCCATATTCACCATTTGATACATATCAGGCACAAGGGAATCCTACAATTATGATGAACAATCCTCCCCCACGAATTAATCCTAAATTGGAGGAAATGAAGAATGCTCTTAAGGAGCTAAAAGATGGGATCAAAGCCAAAACCTTCAAATTTGAAGAAGTATGTCCCTATCCATTTGACCGATCCATCACTGCTATACCCTTTCCAAAACACTTTGAGACTCCAAAATTTGATAAATACCGGGAGAAGGGTGATCATGTGGGCCACGTAAAAGAATTCTACATGGCCTGCCAAGAAGTGGCTTATAGCGATAACTTTCTTATGAGACTATTTCCCAAGAGCTTAGGGGGCACCGCCCTTGAGTGGTTTTACGAAATCCCTTATGTCACAGTCTCTACTTTCACAGAGTTATCTGAAAAGTTTGTGTCCCAATATGCACATAATTTTGAAAATGAACTCTCGCTCCTTGACCTATGCAATTCCAAACAAAAGGGAGGAGAGAGCTTGGCTGATTATCTTCAGCGCTGGCAAGGGCTTACCACAAGGTTGTCCTACCAACCTCCCAAACAACATCTTATCAAGATTTTCATTAACAACTTGCATCCTAAGCTTTCTTATCACATGCATATGAATTGTATACAAACTTATCATGATATCAAGATCAAAGGTATGGATCTTGAACAAGGCCTTGTAAAAGAAGGAACAATTAAACATTACAAATAATCGTAGCTTGACAAGCATCACAATGACCAATCATGATACTGGAACAAGAATAAGAACGTGGTCATAGATGGTGCCACTAATACCAAACATGTTTAGGTGGTGGTAGCTAGTTCTAATGTGCCAACCCAAACCTATCAACAAACTCTAGTAATGTATCCACAATCTCCTCACATGTATCAACAACCTGCTCTCATGTATCCTCAACCACAATATTAGAAAAACATATGCCCTCAAGGTGTGCCTGCATATCCTCCTCCAGGGACAACACATCAACACAACTATCAAGGTCCTGTGAATCATACAAATGCAATTTTGGTCCCTCATGGAAAACAACGACCTCGTGCTTCACATGCACCACAATGCATGTTTACTCCTCTGGGTGAACCTATCAATGTCATCCTCTAAAAGCTGGTCCAAGCAAACCAAGTCATATATCCCAAAACACAGCCATTTGATGACTCAGCTCCTAAGCCTTCTTGGTACAAAGGCAATGAATACTGCGAATACCACCGTATTAAGGGACATACCACTCTTAAATGTATGAAACTAAAACATTATATCCAAGGTCTCATTGACCATAAGGAGATCAAAGTGGATTCCTTTGCTCAACCATCGCCAAATGCAGGCCTAAAAATTTATCAAAATGCATTTCCTAAACACACTTCCGATACAGGTCCAGGAAATCCTACTCAGTCCTCTAATCAAGAAAAAAGTAAACAAGTAGAAAGTGCCAATTGGAAAGATTATACCAACACTTATATCAATTATGATGATCTCATTGGTTGCATATCCCAAGTTCAGTCCTCTATCAATGTCATCCATGTTAGAGGTGCCAATAACCAATGCGCAATCACCACTCGAAGAGGTAGAATAACAGTTGCCGGTGCTGGTCCTGCCCCATCTGCTGGGACCCAATACAATATTTTGGAACACCTAGGGAATACTCCAGCCCAAATATCCATCTTGGATCTTCTCCACACATCGCCCACCTATCAAGAAATCCTTAATAAAGCCTTGCAAGAATCCCATGTGCCCAGTGACATCAACCTCACTGAGTTTCAAAATCTTGTCGAACACTTGTCTACATCCTGTGGGGTCTCCTTCAGACCAACAGACATCCCCTCTGACTAAACAGACCATAATCTCCCACTCTATATTGCTATCATGGTTAAAGGTTTTGCCATCAAATGGGTCATGATAGATAATGGATCAGCCCTAAATCTTTGTACTCTAAAATTCATAAAGCAATTGGGCTGCACTGAGGCTAATATCACAAATGAGGTCATCACAATAAAATCATATGACAACCTAGAGCATACTTCTGAAGGCACCATTATCTTACCCATCCAAGTGGGTCCAGTTATCCAAGAAACATTATGTCATGTTGTTGATCTTGACCTTCCCTATAACATCCTTCTTGGACGCCCATGGATTCATTCTATGCAAGTCATCCCATCCACTTACCATCAGTGCATCAAATTCTGATACAAAGGCACTAAGATCACCATCCGCACAGATCCCAAACCCTTTGCATATTGCGATGCGTTGGAATCATCCTTTTCACACTCTACTCATTGTCCCAGGATTGATATTGGATCCTCTATCGCCATCTCATCTCGAACCCATTCAGATCCAGAGACAATCCTCTCCTCCATCTTGTCCACGGTCAAGATCAACAACAAAGGATGTGGTGAGTACACTTTATCTAATGCCTTCACAGTTGGAGCATTTCTTGTTGATCCCCACACTCAAGGACGCCGGCCTAATTTAAGAAAAATAGAATCAGAAACAACAAGGACACTACAATTTGGTCCTACCACTTTTGTGTCACAAGGTATTTCAGTTGGCCAAGGAATGGAACCAAGCATCAATCAATGGATATACAAGGATCCATCATCCTAGGACACAAGTTGGCTCAATTACTTCAAGAACAAATATCCCACAACACACAAACTGGTGACAGAAAAATGGAATTATCAAGGAGGTGGTCTTGGCTATGAAGAACAAGGGATGAAAGATCCCATTGTACCAGCCCAACTAAAAAAAAACTTGGGTCTTGGTATGGGCTCTGACACAACTAGGGGCACCAATGAGTTCATCAATTATTCCTCTTGTCAACCCCTGGGAAAAATCATTGACATCGAAGATATCCCAGAAGAGAAAATTGTGAAATCTTACGATGATGTTTTTGACGATGAAACCTTCCTAGGAAATGTTGTCCTACAACAACTGCCCATCCTCTTCATTGACCTCCCTCTCCGCCATCCTGAACTCATAGAATGGGACCAACCAAGTGTCATACACGTTGACGAGTCCCAAAGTGAGGACACGCTTCTAAGCTTTAAGGGAGCAATTGAACAAAGCAGTGACTGAGGGAAACATTTAGCATATGTCTACAAATTGGACCCAAAGGCATACTTTGGGGAAGAGGAGAACTTTAGCCACAAAAATGATACAGAAAATCAAAATAAAAAAAGAGAAAAATCAATCTTCTAGTGAAAACCCCTCTGGGGCACTATTTGATCACAAAAAAGTAAAAACAAAGGGCGTATCCCCTAGTGAAAACCTCTCTAAGGCACCAGAGGATGAAGATTCTCCTCTTCCTCTTATCCGAGATTATAGGCCTGAACAGTCATCGATTCTCATTGAAGAAACAAAACCTGTTAACCTGGGTACCAAGGAAAATCCTTCCATCACATATATAGCAGCATCTTTGTCTGAAGTAGAAGAAAGTGATCTTATCACTTTGTTAAAAGAATCCATCAACAAGTTTGCATAGTCTTACTCTCACATGTCATGGTTAGACCCCAACTTGGTGGTTCACCATTTAGCAGTGGACCCAAACGTCAAACCTGTTAAACAAAATCTCAGAAAGATACATCCTAAAGTGGCACTACTTGTCAAAGTAGAGCTGGAAAAATTACTCCACACCAAGATCATTCGCCCCATTGATTATTCTAACTGGATTTCTAATATGGTGCCCATCGCTAAGCCAGAAAAATCAATCAGGATATGCATAGATTTTAGAGACCTCAATAAGGCATGTCCCAAGGATGATTTCCCCTTGCCAAACATAGACATGATTGTAGATCTCACAGCAGGACATGAGATGTTGTCACTCATGGATGGTTTTTCTAGATATAATCAGATCTGCATCACAGAAGAAGATTAGCATAAGATAGCATTCACAACTCCTTTGGGAACCTTTTTCTATAACATGATTCCTTTTGGCTTAAAGAACGTAGGGACAACATATCAGAGAGCAATGACTGTCATTTTTCATGACACGATCCACAAGATCCTTGAGGACTATGTGGATGACATATTGGAAAAATTAGTGAAAAGAGAAGATCACCTGGATGTTCTAGAATGTGTCTTTGATAGAATTGGACACTATGACTTAATGCTCAACCCTAAGAAATGTGTCTTTGGAGTCACATCAGGGAAACTCCTAGGGTTCACTGTATCTCAACGAGGCATTGAAATTGACCCAAATAAATTAAAAGCTATCATGGAGATGCCTCCACCAAAAATACTTTGACAGTTACGCAGCCTTCAAGGAAAACTACAATCTGTGCACCACTTCATCTCTCAACTAGTAGATAAGTGTCAACCATTCACTCATCTTCTACGCAAAGACAACACATTCCAGTGGGATCCTCAGTGTCAGAAGAGCTTTGACAAGATTAAACAATATTTGGCTAACCCACCTATCTTGGTGCCTCCCGTACCTGGTCGCCCGCTCATCTTATATATTTCTGCTACTACCATAGCACTGGGGGCACTCCTTGCTCAATTGAACGATGAAGGAAAAGAAAGGGCCATATATTATATCAGTCAAACTTTGGTGGGTTATGAGATCAACTACTCTCTTATGGAAAAAGCATGTCTGGCAGTGGTCTTCGCCACTCAAAAAAATTTCCACTACATGCTTAGTCACACAACAAAGCTCATCTCAAAGGTGGATCCCCTCAAGTATCTACTCTCCAGGACTACACTTACAGGTCGAATGGAAAAATGGGTTATGCTGCTCAGTGAATTTGATATCCAGTATGTTGACAGAAAAGCCATTAAAGGACAAGTCATTGCCGATCAGCTAGCCAAAGCACCACTAGTAGATGCATATCCTCTAATCACAAAATTTCTAGATGAGCACTTATATATGGTAGAAGAACAACCAACATGGAAACTCTACTTTGATGGGTCCTATACAGCTCGTGGTGCAGGGGCAGGAATACTTTTTGTCACACCTCAAGGTGACTACATCCCCATGTCATTCAAATTGGGATTTTCCTGCACAAACAACATTGCAAAATATGAAGCGCTAATTGCAGGAGTCTGCATGGCCATAGAATGGAACATCACAGATATCAAGGTCTTTGGTGATTCCCAACTCATCATCAAACAATTCTCAGATGAGTATCAAACCAAAGATGATAAATTGACACCATACAAGAAAATGGTTGACAAGTTGAAAGAACATTTCCTCCACTTGAAAATAACATAGGTACCATGCTTATAGAATAAAGTTGCTGATGCAATGGCCACAATTGGTTCCCTTCTTGAGATTCCTCATGAATCTACACAATATGAATTCTTAGTTGAGCAACTACACGCTCCCGCTTATGAGAATGATGAATTAAATCGCGTATGTATCTTGGTTGGTCCCCAGTCCCCGTGGTACCATGACATCAAAGCTTACCTACAAAATGGTATCATATCTCCCCATCTCACTGCCAAATAATGCAAAAAATTTATCCGAAGAGCATCCCGTTACACCCTCATAGCCAATACCCTATATCATCGAGGCTATCACAATGTACTTTCCAGATGTTTAGATGAAAATGAAGCTGCCCAGGCTTTACAAGAGGTACATGCTAGAATCTGCAGTGCCCACATGAGTGGCATGGTCCTAGCCAAGAAACTTCTATGTACAGGATACTACTAGCCTACAATGGAACATGATTCTTGTGAATTTGTCAAAAAGTGTCTCCCTTGTCAACAGCATGCTAATCTTATTCATGCTCCTGCTCAGGATCTCAAACCTATTGCGCCTCCTTGGCCTTTCTCTTTTTGGGGTTTTGACCTCGTTGGTAAGATTACTCCCCTCTCCTCTGAAGGCCACAAGTACATAATCACAGCTACAGAATACTTCACAAAGTGGGTCAAAATGATTCCGCTCAGACTTACTACTGGTGTCCAGATATCCAAATTCATCCTTTATCACATCATTTGCTGCTTTGGCATACCCTCCACCATCTTCACAGATCATGGTACCCCATTTGAAAATCAACACGTCAGTGATCTCTGTGATTGCCTCCATATCCATCATCGTTTCTCCAGTCCATACTTCCTGCAAGGTAACGGCCAAGCTGAGGCAACTAATAAAACCATCCTCAAAATCCTCAAGAAATTTGTCAATGATACTGGTCGTGATTGGCATCTCTAGATCAATCCTGCCCTCTGGGCATACCGCACTTCTTACCGTTCTCCTACTGGCACCACTCCCTATTCCCTAGTCTACGATGCTGAAGCAATCTTACCAATTGAGGTTGAACTACCCTCTCTCCGAGTATCTCTCAGAGGCCTGATTGATGATGAAGATTACCAGGTGGCAAGACTCACACAGCTAGATCTCCTAGATCAAAAGCATCAGCAAGCTTATGATCACTTGATTGTCTACCAAAATAGACTCAAGAGAAACTATAACAAGAAGGTTCACCCACATCAGTTCCAAGTACGAGACCTTGTGCTAAAAGAAAATCAGAAAGTGGGTACTGATCGTGAGAAGAAAGGCAAGTTTGAAGTCACCTGGCAAGGCCCATACGTTGTCACTGCATGCTTCGGTTCTGGGGCATATCAACTCTCTACCCCAGAAGGAGAATCCTTGAATGATCCTATTAACATCATTCATCTCAGGCGCTTCTATGCTTGAAGGTTGGTTGTTCATTCCAGTTATCTGAGAAAATCCATAAAAAGTATAAAAAGTCCTAAAAAAAGCATAAAACAAAGAAAGAGATCAGCTCTACATAAACCAAAAAATTTTACCTACAGAAACTGAAGGAAATTATATGGAAGAACCCAGAGCACTTGGAAGCACTGCAAAACAGTCCTGCAAAAATCCCTAAAAAAGAAAAAAAATGAAGCTGAAAAAATGGTTGTCACAGTGAAAACCTGGTAAACAGGCACTGAGGCAATATCAAAAAAATCAAAAAGATCCAAAGAAATCAAAAAGAAAACATAAAGAGAAAACTTTGCGTCCAATGGTGAAAACTTGGCAATCATGCGCCTTGGACAAGTATGGGTGATGAAAACCTGGAAACATGCATCATACATAATGGACCATTCCATTGTCTATCAAACTATCATTTCCTTCCATCCCCAACACCATTGCCACATTCCTTATATTCCCTGGGTGTTCCATATGTACTAGTCCACAATGGTCCTTCCTATCCCCAATCCTAAACTTCTGTACATATCAGTTTTATATCTTTTCCGGTCCATTGTACATATCATCCCTTTTGTTGTACATAGTCCTTGTCAGTCCTACAGCAGCATTTGATCAGAACACTTTGTCCTACCCAGCCTTATACTTCAACAACATCAATTGTCCAATATTCTTGATCATAGTGCTTCTTCTTTGACCTCATCATTTGCCAGCAACCAACAACACTCATTCTCTCATCACTCAGCAGGTCCTTGAGGATGTATCCTTCCTCTTGTCTGACCTAATCTTCCATCCCACTAGGTCTGTGTCGATGTATCCTTCCAAACATTCAGACCAATCTTCCCCCCATCAATCAAATCTGTCACATCAAATCTCTCTCCTTAGCAAAGGATGTCTTTTTGGAGTTCTCATTTTGGTCTTGGTTTTTCTCCTTTGGATCTTGTTAATCTTTTACGGCTTCTCGTTGTTCTCTACTCAAAGTTGCCATGATCCTTTATATCAAGGTGCGCTACGAATGAGAACAATCTGGGGCAAGGTCTTTTGATCTTTTGCTTCTTCCTGTGAGTCAGTTGTGTGTTTGTGGTTTCTTCAGCATCGTTTCCACCATGCCTCCTTCGGGTTTCATGTGTGATGCTAGGGCACCCCTGTGGGTCTTTTTAGCATCAGTCTTATGCAATGCTGGTGACAAGGCTTTTTGATCCCAGTATCCTTGGCAGGTCTCTAGCAATGCTATATTAAACTAGGTTGTGCTCTCCACATTTGCACTTGGAGCTCCCAAAATCCCCTACATCTTGCATCATATAGATTACTCTTGCATCCTCATATCGCTGCATCCTGCATTTTGCATTCCATTTCATCTTGCATTCACCCATCTTTGCTCTTGGAAGCTTGATTATTTATCTCCCCTGCTTCCTAGGTCCTTCCTTCTCTGTTTCCTTTCGAGAAAACTCTGTAATGTTTACTCCTTGTGTTATTTTCTCGAGGGGGCACAACCAATCATTCCTCCAAATTCTAGCTTTGGGCATCTTATTTTCTTGTCTTTGACGCCATGCCACTTGCGGCATTGCATCAAAGAGGGGCAAAATGTAGACACCTAAAAATCCTTTAGAAAATAAAGTATTT